>UCOH01006174.1:0-52459 GCA_900474275.1 Synergus japonicus
AAATTGTTTATTCTCTTGAAATGCTATAGGAAATTTTAATATCTTTGAAATCCCTTTAAATTCTTTAAAATTACTCGAAACATTTTGAAAATCTCTCAAAATCCTTTGAAAAACTTTTTACAATTTCTAAATTACTGCAAAATCTTAAAACTCTACTGAATTTTCTTTTAAATTTCTTTAAAAATTCTTTAAAATCAGTTGAAATCTATATTTAAATCGCATTAAATTATCTTGAAATCCTTTAGGAAATTCTAATACCCTTAAAATCATGTAAAATTTCTTAAAATCCTTTCAAATTCGATAGATTTAGATAGTTAGATTAGATTTTTAAAAATCCTAAATTTCTTTGAAAAACTTTTTTAAAAAAATCTAAATTACCGGAAAATCTTAAAACTCCCCTGAATTTTTTTTTTAAATTCTTTAAAAATTGTTTATTCTCTTGAAATGCTATAGGAAATCTTAATATCTTTGAAATCCCTTTAAATTAATTAAAATCACTTGAAATATTTTGAAAATCTCTTAAAATTCTTTCAAAATTCTTTAAACTTTTTAAAATTTCTAAATTACTGCAAAATATTTAAACTCCACTGAATTTTCTTTTCAAATTCTTTAAAATCCTTTGAAATCACTTGAAATCTATTTAAATCGCTTTAAATTTTCTATAAAAGCCTTAGGAAATCCTAATATTCTTAAAATCATGTAAAATTTCCTAAAATCCTTTCAAATTCGTTAAATTCACTTAAAATTTCTTGAAATCCCTTTAAATTCCTTAAAATCATTGAAAACCTCTAAAAATCCTTTAAAAATTCCTCAAAACCACTTGTTTCAATATAATTTACAATTTAAAGATAAAACTTGTAAATTTCTTCATAAATTGCGTGTTATAATTTTTTTAATTTACCAAATACTCGGAATTTCCTCAAAAAACATTTTCTCTCAAAGCAGTGTCAATTTAATTTCTATCAAATATTTGTCATCCAAAATCCTTCGATAAGAACATATATTTCATTCGCAGACGGCCTTGGAAAATTCGTCACTTTTATAAAAGTGACAAATGTTGCAACATATTAAGTTGGCAACATTATATTCTACAAAAATGGAACCTGTGACTGAATATATAACATTTAATCGACAAAGTTAACAAGAACACATTGAAATTTGAAATCTCCTTGAATTGGATCATACGATTTATAAAAAAATGAGGGAACTTGTTGAGAAAATGACAATATCTATAAACACGTGGAAAAGAAATGATGTGGACGTATTTCAGTGGTCAACATATAAGTTCAGATAGAACTAGGAAGGAACGGATATAGACTAGTTCAAGTATAGTTTCCGGGAGGGTGGAGGAGTCATCAAATATTCAAGATAATTGATCCTCCTCAACCGCAGCAGCACTGCGCGGCTGCTGCTGCAGTAAAAGCAACTTTTTTTAAACTGGAGGCTCTAGAAACCAACTCCGCCAATGGAAATTTCAAGAAAGCTTGATGCTTCATATCGATTTAAGTTTTTTCTATTTATTCCTTTCTAGGAGAAAAAAATTGGACCCGATTGGAACTCATTGACTTTAATTAATTCGATAGACTCAATATTTCATCAGAATCATCAATAAATGAAATAAATCCTATTAATCAATGATGACCTTGAAATGGACCGCTTTCAGTCTGGTCCAATTATTAATAATAATAAATCCAGAATAGTTTTTTAGGATGATTATTATAATTTATTATTATATGGAATATAAAGGGAGGGATATAATTTACATATATAATTTACTAATATAATTTAAATATACATTAATTTTGTGCAAATTTATCATTCTTGACCTTACATATTTGGCTTTACAGTTATTTATATTATGCATGAGGTAAAGAAACTTTTTAATCTATAAATTTGTACATAAACTCTAAGTTAATTAACTATACGTTCTTGGTTCGTATACAATTGTCAAAATAATAATGATTGTTTTTAGAATTATTATTTGACATTCTTGTAGAAATGTGTTGTTTTAAGACAAAGAAAAAGGTTTAAATCTTGCTTTAAGGTAAAAATAGGCTTTTGATTAAAGGTGTAAGAAAATTGAGTTGTAAGAAAAGTGTTGCTTTTTGTGCTAATCTGTAAATCAGTATTTATGTTTGTTTATTTATTTATGATGTTTGTGGAAAAATGCATGGATTCTGTTGTTTCTTCTTCGAAAAAATGTCTAGGAAGAGATGCTATCAGTGCATTTGTAAGTTTCAGAGAAAATGTATTTTCAAGGATTTTCCAAAACAAGGAAATTGTTTTAATTTGCAAATTTTTTCATTAAAATAATTGTAGGTCTTATTCTGTAAAAAACTTGCATTTAATATTGATACTCATTAAACAGAAATGATTTTATCCGAATAATTTTCTAATTAATAATAATTTCTATATTTATAAATAAATATAAATAACACATATTACGTCAAAATACGCATAAATATGTATATGAAATACATAAATATGTATAACTAAAAATAAACGTAAAACTATTATAAATAACGTACAGTTATTAAAGAATAAATTATTATACAAAAATATTTTTTAAAACTTGTCACTCACCATTTCGATGAGACACTTTTTTCTCCTATTTGGTGAATTTGGTCACTTTGGTGAATTTTATGTGTTTTTTAAAATATTTTTTCAAATATATAACAGAGGCGTATTATTTATTTAAAAAAACGGATTGATTAATTGTTCACTTTGCGAATGACGTCAGCACTTTACACTTGGTTGAAAATTATCGTTAAGGCACGCGACATCCCCTTTGCAAAATTGATAAATAATGAATGAGCGCTTTTCTAGATTTTCGAAGAATTATAGAAAAATTAGAGCGATATAAGAGGGAATTTTGATTTATTAATTTGTAAAGCGATTTGTAAATTTACGTATATAGAAATTTCGTAGAACAGAAAATCACTCTCAGCGGGATTCACTGTGACCGCTACCATAATCGTCAGCAATCACGAGCACTATTCACCCGCCATCGTCTTTTACCTGGACAAGCGGTATCGTGACTACCTGCAGGTGTAAAGCGCCGGTAAAAATATCGATCCAATTACTCTATATAGACCTACGCTTTTATTTCACTCGCCTACGTAATTTCTAACAAGTTTTCCTTCAAAAATACAAGTCTAGTTCTAATTGTTTACTTATAACAATAATTAAAACAAATTTTTGTTGTTTAAGAAAGTAGGACCCAAAAGTGTTAAGCTCAAAATTCCATTCTCCATTTTACTCAACGAAAATTATAGATAAATATTTTTTGCATAAAACGAGGAATTAGAAATCTAAGTTCAATAGTCAATATTTTCATTTTACTTGGAAAATATTTCAATTTGATATTTTCTCGCTCTGTATGCATAATTCTAGTTAGAAATTGATTAATTGTACAGAAGGAAAAAATTGTAAATTCAATTTTCGTTGAGTAAAATGAAGAAATCGAATTTTTAGATTAGAACGACCCTTAAGCTAAAAATTCCATTTTCCATTTTACTCAACGAAAATTATAGATAAATACTTTTTCGCTCTGTAGCGTTAATCTTTTTTCAAATATAAGACTGCGTACAGAGCGAAAAAACTTTTAATTTCGATACTTTTTGCTTAAAACGAGGAATTAAAAATCTAACTTCAAAATTGAATATTTTCATTTTTTTTTAAATATTTGAATTTTTTGTCCTAAACTACTGACTTGCACACCATGAAATTTATAGAATTTGTAAAGCAGATGTAGAGCTAGCTTTATTTGTCAAGAAAATTTAAAAAAAAAATTTAAAAAAGCGATTTTTATTTTGAGTTTCCAAAAAGAAGTAAAAATTTTTTTTTTATTTTGAATTTTTTTTATATGAAACTACGTTTTATTAAAAAAAACTTGAGACCTTAAAAAGTTAAATCGGTTAATTAGAACCAAAGATATGATGTTTCCAGAAAAAAGGTCCAAAATATTTCAGTCCCATATCTTCCTCATTTTTTGAAATTTTTCAAAAATATTTATTGTGGTTTTTTTAGACTAATAAAAGACTGATTACACCGAATTACACACAAATTCCATTTTAAATGCTATATGTATAACTAATTTGCTCTTATGGTAAAATATCACATGCTCTTAAAGAAAAAATGTTCCGTACTATTTATTACACTTAATTTGCAGGCAATATTTTTGGGTATAGCATTATTTATATGCAGAACAATTTTGAAATGTTTCCCAATACATTCTGTTTGGAATAAGGATTCAGATGTTGTTAAGTTTTTCTAGGAAAATATAGTTTTTATTAAGAACTGAATTGAAAAATATAAGTACACTTTCAGCACTTCAAATTTTATACATAGAGGGTCCACTTCTGAGTTTTTAGATATATTTATACCTTGAACGGAAAATGTTAATTAATTATTTCGTTAAACTCTATTTAGGCATTACAATAAATTTACAGAATCAAAAGTCGCTTTTCTTTAGCACTTTTTGTACTTGTCAGGTTTTACATGTTGACAAATTTTTCTTTTTCTATTACATATTAAAATACAATACTTTCTCATTTTAAAAAAGATTTACAGGTAAATAAAAGAACGTTATCCAAATAAAAATTCCAATCGGGAGAAGAAGCTTGAAAGTTTTTTTTAAAGCTGGCATCTTTTTTAAAACTGACGTCTTTTTGAAAATTTAATTGTTTTACAAATAAAAGTTAGTTGTGAAATCGTTAATTTTGATGACACATTCACCGAGTAAGTAGAAAGTACGGAAAAAGGTACGGAAAATAAAGTGCAAAATTTTTAAGGTGCTCGAAAGAAAATTTGCGATTTTTCTTAATATTTTTCTATCTGAGTCATTCGATTTTTTAAAATAATATTGAAGTTTGTTTTTCCTGCTTTCTACTCTCTTGTATCTTGGGACTTGTATCCACTGACATGAGTCATGTCATGCCATTGATTCAATTTTCAAACAATTAAATACCATCAGATTTTTTAAAAATTCTCAATTGGAAGAAGTTAATTGAAAATCATTCATCCAAATACGGTATGTATTAAGATAAGAAAGCACGAACAATCATTGTAACAGGCTCTCGGCAAACAGCACACATTTTCATGTCCGAAGCACACTTCACACAAGCCATCATGTGACCACAAGGCAGAAATACAACGCCTAGTTCCTCTTTGTAGCAAATTTTGCACATCCTCGCATCGTCGACGGGCAACACCTCTTGATTGTTTATTACATTTTTCTGACATTCATCCTTCGGAGGAGTAGACTGTTCTTTACTTGGCCCTGCTGGATTGCTTTCAGCTAAATCCTTCTCCTTTTCCTTCTCGCCAATGGATTGATCTACTTTTTTAATACAGCTTGGTAAATTCATTTGCATCGTCTCCTGAAAAAGATAATAATAATCATAATTAATAATAATCGTAATAATATTAAGAATAATATCAGTCATATAACACGTGCCCATAAGGATTTTAAATAGTTTTAGCGAACTTCAAGGGATTTTGAAGAGATATTCAATATTTTATAATAATCAAATTTAGAGAGTACATTTGAAACAATAATTTATGCGAGATTTTATACAGACATTTTGTTATACAATCAACCTTTTTTAAGAGAGAAACTTCAAAAGATTTCTAGGAATTTTAGTGGATTTTGACAATTTTCAAGTGATTTTTACTAATTTTAACGGAATTTATAATATATATTTTAAGAAATTTTTTTACAGGGAATTTTAAGGGATTTGAAAGGTTTTTAAATTTTGAGGAAGATGAAGAGGTTTCTAAAAAGTTTAAGGGATTTCAATAAATTTTAAGCGAATTTCTAATATTTTCGTGAAATTTCAAGGAATATTAAGCGAATTCAAAAAATTTTTATGATTCTTTAAAGATTTTGTGGAATTTAATGAGATTTCTAATTTCTAAAGGATTCTATTCTAAAGGATATATTATATCCTTATATAAAGGATATATAATATATCCTTTATATAAGGATATAATATATCCTTTAGAATTTAAAAGATATAATATATCTCATTAAAATTATTAGAAATTTCATCAAATTCCAAGCAATCAATCCTATATTATAGGAAATATTATAGTAGAATCCAAAGAATTTCAAGAAGTTTCTGGGAATTTTAAAAGGTTTTTACGAATTTTAAGAGATTTCAGAGAATTGTAAAGGACTTTCAAGAATTTTAAATGTTGTGGTAAAATTTCCAGAAATTTTAAAGGAATTCAAGAGATTTTATGAAACTTCTAATAATTTGAAGGGATTTTTTGTTTATTAAAATATTTTATAGAATTTTAAGGATTCCATGGAATTTAAAGAATTTCAAGAAGTTTCTGGGAAGTTTTAGAGGTTTTCACGAATTTTAAAAGATTTCAAGAGACAGAAAAACACTTGTCTCATTTTGAGAATTTTTTGTCTCATTTTGAAACAAAGATTTAACTGTGAGATTTTTATAAGTTTTAAAGGATTTTTAAGATTTTTAGGTAATTTTATTGAGGGACTTCAAAAGAATTTCTATACATATATGATTTTTAAAAGATTTTCGTAGAATTTTTAAGGATTTGATGAAATTTTATAAAACTAAGGATTTTAAAAGATTTAAAATTTTAAGAAATTCCAAGAGGTTTTTAGGAATTTTTAGTTAAGAGATTCTTTTGAAGTTTAACTTGGGTTTCCAGATATTTATGATTTTAATGATTTTTGTTGATTTTTAAGGGATTTCAAGAGGTTTCTGGGAGTGTTAAGAAATTTTAACGAATTTTAAGGGATATCGAAGGTTTTCGTGAAAGTTTTCTGCGCAATTAGTTTGTTTTTCTTCTTGCAACTTCAAGTCATTCAAAATTCAATCAGGTTTGCAACAACAATGTGTGCGAGATTTTCGAGACATTTCTTAACACCACTTTTTTAAGGTAAATCTCCCAGCTTTTGAATAAGCATTACAAGAAATTCATTATACCAATAGTTAATAAAAATATGACCTATTTTTATAAATAAATCATTTTTTTCAACATGGTGACTATTTTTTAAATATTTTTTTGTATTGGAACATATACTTCAGACACTTTAGTCATTACTCCCAAAATTTGGAAATGGACCGTTGAAAATTGTGTCTGTTCAAAAATTCAAAGTTCAAAGTTAAAAATTTATTACAGACACAATTTTCAACGGTCCATTCACAAATTTTGGGAGTAGTGACTAAAGTATCAGAAGTACATTTTTCAATAAAAAAATTTTTTTTAATAGTTCTAAAGTTGAAAAAAAAAATTATTTGTTTATAAAATTTTTTTGTTCTGAAAATATCATCCGAGGACGAGAAAGATCAGCTTTGCCTCCATGGTGCACAATATACTATTGTCAAAGTTATTTTTACAATTGTATATCAGTGGTACCAGTGTTTCGTCGATGTATAACTCAAATTACTTATGGTATTGTATCTGAAAATAATGTTACCTCTCTAGAAGGTGGCGTAATATGCTGACCCGTCACTTCATTAATATATTCCTGCCCTTTAACCAGAGAAAGGTAAAAGCACTTGGAGAACCATTTCGCATGTTGTTCCCACGGGTCATCTTCCGGTTCCCAATTCTGCAAGCCTCCACCGCAATGATAGCAAAGTGTCTCATCGCCTTTTTCCGTGTAATAAAATCCAGCATCTGCCAATTGCTCTTTAGTCTGTGGCATTGACTTCGGCCAAGAGTCGAAAGTTCGCAGTCTCGCGTCATAACTCGTGTATTCAGGATGTTTAGGTCCTTTAGGTCGGCTGAGCCCAAAATAGCCGAGTTTTGCCGAACTCGGCAGTTGAAAGCTCGTTGATGAAGTTTCAGAGGTGCTATCTGGTCCGGATCTCGGTCGATATTCAATTCCGGAAGTACCACAAACGTCTTGACTTGGCGGTCTCGGTGTTGGAACGTTGATTGGATCAACTCCTACCGGTACGTTGCCGCAATTTATTTTCCTAATGAATCTACATCTTTTGGACCAGCGCTGATGATCGACCATAGGATCATCACCTTCCAACCACTGAAATATCTCTAACTTGCATTCAAAACATCTGACTTTGTCACTTTCTCCAATATAGTAAAAACCAGCCGCTGCGAGCTGTGCTGGGTCCATGTAACTCAAGGGCCAGTTTTCAAAGCTCTGTAGCCTCGCGGCTTCAAAATGATAATCCGTGTTATCCACCTCGTCGGTGTTAGCTGGATTTGCTGTTGAGGTTATTAGTGGATTTGAGTGTTCATTTTGATAAGGCTTTAGTGCACTTGATAAGGGTTCCCTAAGTTCCCTTATATCGCGTTGCTCCACTATTCCTGTCATCGTTTTTATTTTTGTTTGATTTATCTTCCCAGATGCGATTTTTAAATTATGGGTTGTTGTTGGCACACCTGCAAAAGATTAAAAATTACAGATAAATTAGTTTCAGATGGACAATAATATAACGGGATTTCTTCTCATCTTAATCCTCTTAAAAACTATTTTAAAACAAAATATATTATTTCTTATATGTAAAAAATAAAAATTCAAACAAATTTTAAATATTTTTTTTTCAAGTTTCATCTCTGCCCGACTTACCCTATTTAGAACATTTAGAACTTACTACATTTAGTTATTTGGCTAACAATTTGAATTTTTTATTTTTAAAGAAAACTCTTTTACATGTTAAGAATAATAATTATGTTATGATACTGTTAATGTCGATATTTCACGTTATTTGGCTCACAATTTGAAATTTTTCAAGAAAATTCAAAAAGTGGTTATACCATTCTTGTAGGGCGTTCAAAAGGAAACATTTTTCATCTCTTAACTTTTTTTTATAGCTTGTGTTATTTAGCTTAAAATTTTAATTTAATTTATTTTTTTGAATTTTCGAAATATTATAAGTCTGACAATTTTGGTTTTATCAAAAAAAAGTCATAATGATAAATTTTTCGAATATTTAAGTACTACGAATATCCTTAAATAGAATTTGTAAATTAAAAAAAAAAATTTTTCAAAAATTTTCAAAATTATCCAAATTTGTTATTTTTTATCGAAAATGGCTGGCTAACGAACTTGACTTTCTTTTTAGGACACTAAAAAAGTATACCAAAGGCCAATGAAATCGATCAATTCTTTCGAAAGTTATTGTGCTTACAAAATAAAATCTGCAAACAGACAGACGGACAGACGCATTGGTAAAATCATGTTTTTCGGATTAAGAGGGTCATAAAACGTGGACATTTGATGAAAATAGGGGGGGGGGGGGAGTAAAAATTTTACACAAAGCTAATACATTCTCTGATGAAAATGTATTAGCTAGTTTTGTATTAATATTGTATGGGCAACAAAATTTCCCCTAAGAGGAAGCAAAAATATTTTTTGGATTTGAATATTGTCACTGCTACAAAACTTGCTCATGAGGAAGCAAAAACAAAAAAAAGTGTTTTTATTAAAATTAAAAAAAAACAAACAAAAAATCCGATTTCGTTTTATAAGCTACCTTATCTAAATGAGTTTAAAGGTTCTTTTTGATTAGTTTTATCTTTTTAAACTGGAATGCGTTTGATATTATGTTATATTTCCCAAGAAAAAAAAGAAAAAAAAACAAACAATTGAAGGGTCACGGGAAAAACGATCGTTGTGACCTTTTTTTTTCGTTTCGCGCGCTTGCATCGCTGTTATATATATAGATTTTTTAAATTACTTTATTTTTACATTAAGATCATGTAAGACTTGCCCGATCCCTACCTTACCGACATTTTTTTCTCTGCAACGCTACGTCTACATTTATTGAGATATCAAATCGAAAATTTCTAAAATTGAAGCTAAAGCATTAAGGTACGTTTATCTGGTCCTAAATATTGACATAATATATACTAATTTTTTTATTTTTACAAAAAGTTAAGACCAGACAAACATACATTAGCATAGTTTCTTTAATTTTATAAATTTTCAATTTGATACCTTTATAAATGTAGACATAGCGTTACAGAGAAAAAAATGTCGGTAAGGTAGGGATCGGATAAGTAATACATACCCTTAAGGTGTTAAAAGATACATTTTTCAAACTTTACTCGTTTACATTTTAAGAACAATAATTATGTTATGATACTGTTATATGTCGATATCTCACGTTATTTGGCTCAAAATTTTTAATTTTTCAAGAAAATTCAAAAAGTGGTTATAACATTTTTGTGGAAAAAAAATTCCTTATGTCGAGGCGAATCGATTGATCTATAAGATTAATGTATTTCATTAAAAAATAAGAAAATTATTCTTTATTGTAATTTTCAAAAATGAATTTTTTGAATAGAACTTCTCAAATAATCAAAATTTAAGGCTGATGTACAGAAAAAAAACTTTTTTTGTACTATTCAGGTGATCTAATATTAATTCATTTAATTAATTAATTAATGCTTCCTCCATGTGCTAGTTTTAAAAATTCGTTAGGTAGCCTGGATTTTTGACAATGCTGGTCAGTTCCGCAAAGCCGAATTAAGGCAACTCGAGACCCAGGGCTGTACATTTTTGCCCCCCCCCTTCCTCTGACGAAAATTTAATATTATAGGTACATATTAGCAAGTTATCTTCAAAGAGAATTAAAATAATAAATTTTTTAATTTTTATCAAATTTTCTTTAAAGTTGAGGAAGAATTTGGGGGCCCCTTCAAAAGCGGGGCCCAGGGCTTCAGCCTCTCCAGCCCTCCCCCCTTAATCCGATCATGAGGCGCATGGAATTTCCCTCGGAATTCCCCACATGTTTCATGGCGGGAGTGGGAGGAGTATTCAAGAACAGAGTGTGAAATGTGAATGATGATTTGATACTCTGACCCTCCAGAGTTGTAAGAATGTATTCTCCGTATTATTCGTGTGACACACATGTGAGATCATACTAAAAGAATTCTTTGAAATATAGGTGGAACAGATAATAAAAAAACATTGCTACGTCATAAATTGATTATTTCCTTACTTTTATTTCTATAAAAAAATATAGTAAAAAATCAATATTACTTCTGCATAAATGATGTAGAATAATTTAACATGATATTTAAGGGCATGTGATACTTTACCATAAGAGTAAATTAGTTATACCAATTATATATATTTATAATAATAAATATTTTCAACTAAAAAGAGTCAATAAACTTTCGTCTATATGATGCGAAGGTTTATTGACTCTTATTTACTAAAAATATTTATTATTATGAATGTATAATTGATATAACTAATTTGCTCTTATGGTAAAGTATCACATGCCCTTAAGTTAAAAAACTTGAAATGATATATATCTAACTATAAATACATTTTCTTAACATACACACCTTCAGAAAACTGGTATATCAGCTGCACACTTTGTTTAATTTTCAACTTAGTTTAGTTTGTCTCTTTAAACTCTTGATATCATATCAGAATTGCAGATATAAAAGAAAAAAAATCTTTTTCCAATATTTACAACCAAGCCACACTTTCCACGATTTAAGCAGCGAAACTGCGTTTGTAAAGTATAAATAAAATAATTTAAGAATGTAGAGTTTTATCTGAGACGTTCATGAATGCTTTCGTGTACATATTACATTTCAAAATGAAAGATTGTACACTGCTTCGAGACACTCACTAACAACGAACTTTGTAATATCTTTAATGTACGTTATTGACGTAATTTTTTAAGTTGTTGAAGATACAACAATGGTGATACTTCTGGAGAAATATATAACACAAATTCACAAATGCATAAATGAATGAGACGCCCAGGCGCAGTCACGCAGTGGCGGATTTAGGCATGAACAATATGGGCTACTCCCCAGGGCGGCAAATTTTTGTGGACGGCAAATTCAGGGGGACATCTAAAAAAAATATTGATATAAATTCAAAATTTTCAGTTACGAGATAGATGTTCTTTCTCCAAATATTCGATGTAATAATCAAATATAATTCCAATTTATATTGATGATGAGATATATTTTCAAGTAGTAAAGAGGCGGCAATTGGAATTTTTGCCCAGGACGACATTCTACGTAAATCCGGCACTGCCTAGGCGTAGCGACTACGAAGTCCTAAAGAAAGAGGCAGAAAAGGCAGCTGGCAGGCGCACTGCGCAGTGTTGCTAGGGCCAGGGGCGCTACGGGCGCTATTGTAATCTGACCGAATTTATTATTTATTTATCATGTTTTTATTTATTCGAATTAATTCCGATTGATTTTGAATGAGCCTCAGATTGAACACTTCTTAAAATTACTAGAAATTTTTTTCAAATTACTAAAATATCTTAAAATCCCTTAAAATTAAAAAAATTACCCTTTGTATTCTCCTAAAATCCATTTAAAAAATGTGTTGATAATCTTTATTGACATATTCAATAACTTTCTCTTCAAACTTTATTTTTAACTTTTTTTTATTTTAACTGATATCTATTTGTTTTATAATTTTGTTTGATTGTAGGAGAGTATAATTTAAAGTAACGTTAGCAAGAAACTTAATAAGTAACTTTAACTTAAACAAGACTGAAAGAAGAACTGAATAGAATTTAGTAAAATAAATACAATTTAAATAAAATTAATAAAAGTATCGCTGTGAATATATAAAAGCAGGGCTGTACATTAAGAATAAAATTATGCATCTTTATAATCTTATTCTATTGTGTTTATTGATATCTATAATACAACACAAAAATCTAAGAACAGGCATATTCCTTTCTTTCCGTTCCGGTAACTGAACCCCAACCCGCAGGTTTTATATAAGTCAACGCACCATTGTTTAGATAAGAGGTCTAAATTCTGCGCAAATGAAGACTTATAAATCTCTTATAAAAACATCATTTTACTTGCAAGTAAAGAATTAAAAGTACTTCAATTTCAAAGTTCACATCTTCACAATTCACTACATTAAAAATTGATTCAGAAAATTTGTATTCTCAACAAATGTTGCGGGAAAAATCTCTAAATTCATCACTAGTTATAAGTCAAAATTCTAAATACAAATCACTAAGAGGGATATTTATGAGACAAATTGAACGACTTGGAATACAAAACAGTCTATGGCACAATTTCTACCTTTGGAAAAGTTTGAAGGAAAATAGAACGCTCATTTTGTCTCATAATAATTGGCCCAGCTGACACTAGATGAATCTTTTGACGAGAAAGAGAGACGATGCCGATGTAAAAATAATAGTCGAGCGATGTTCAGTCGCAATGAATCGTAATTCAGTAATTTATTATCTCTTAGATAATAAGTTGGTATAAGCTTGACCTACATAATAAAATCGCCAGAACGAACATTAAATCGGGTACTTTGTACTGTTTTGGCGAACTATACCTCCAAATCGCATGATCCTTACAAAAACGTGGGAGGTGAGACGTCCGAGGCGATTATCGTGGATCACCAAGTTTTGAATTTTCTGAGTTGACTCAAATTTTCGCGGAGGGAATACATGGACTTGTTCTGGGAATGATATCTAAAGTTTATTTCGAAGGTGAAGGAAAAAGGAGGTATACACAATGGTGTGCTCTGTGGTGATTTTGGTAGGAAATTATGCTAAAAGTGAGTAGTTCACTTCCTGTCTAATTATATATCGTGATTAACAACCCCCCTACTCGCTGTGCATACGAGTTCTCGACAAAACGAAGATACGATTCTATAGATATCTCGTATCTATTCTATAACAGAGCGTTTGGCTCCCCTACGTATAACATCGGCGATGGGAATGAAAAATGCAGGCTCATAGCAACGAAGAAACGTTGGAATTCGACAAACTTGAATCGGAATTTTCTTACTCATTTTTTCTTCGTTTATTTATTTAAGGCTCATTAGTTGTGAAGGGCGTCACGCCATTATTAGCCATATTGTCCAAAACGCCGCCAATGTAAGCAGCCACATCTATTGACGCTTCCTCGGATTTCCTTATAAATGGATGCTCCAGGAGTTTATTGTACTTTGGACGTTGATTTTCCTCCTTAAGTAAACTGAAACAAAATAAAATATATTTTAATCCCATAAAATCTCTTGAAATTCCTTAAAAAACTTGTCTTGAAGAAAAAATTAATTACCATGTGTTTACGAAGTTAACAAAGTCCATAGTGAAATGGTTTCCATTCTCGTTTGGCGTTAGCCTTGGTGGATCACCCTGAACCACTTGGTAAAGTTGCTCGAAAACAGAATTCCATTTTGGATAAGGAAAATATCCTGTCGCGACTTCCATCAGTGTAATTCCTAAGGACCATACGTCGCTCCTAACATCGTAGCCGCGCGCTCGTTGTGGATCTATTCTTTCAGGCTGAAAAAAGTACATTAATGTAATAACAATATCTAATTTGACGATTTACCAAAAATACTAATAAGTTTTTTGGACTTACGGCCATATAGGGCCTGCATCCAGCATCCCTGGTTCGAGCGATGGAATCCACCAACTGACCAGAAATTCCGAAATCACATAGCTTAATATTACCACGTCGGTCCAGCAAAATATTACTGGGCTTCACATCTCGATGAATGATTCTTAACTTCTCTTTCAGGTAATTTAGCGCCTTCACAGTTGCTACTGTGATTTTGCCTAGAATGCTCTCGGGTATCCTGTCATTCAACCTCTCGTAGATGAACTTATAGAATTTGTCGAGAGAGGTGTCCATCAGCTCCATGCAAATCCAACAGTCACCCTGTTAATTATTTTTGGTTTAGTGAAAGATTAATTTTGAGGTATAAATGTTAAACTAGAATATATATAGAACAACTACAATATATTGTTAATGTACCTCTTTAAACAAAGCCCCATAAAATTGGACAATGCAAGGACATTCGTTGGATTTCATGACAACTTCTAAATCCATTAATAACTGTTTTTGTTCTTTTTCATCGACCGTTGAACGAATTCTCTGCAATGAAAATTACACTGAATTTCTATCACAAGACAGAAAGCTGGAATTGATTGATCGATTGATTTTCAGCATACCTTCACAGCCATGACGGTATTGCTTATCCTATGTATCATCTTATTTACAGTACAAAAACCGCCTCTTCCTATTTCCCCCAAATCCTGAAGGTCTTCACTGGTAAAGTCGTATACAGTATCAGGGGACAATTGCAGTTTTCCCGTACTCTGCATCGACTGACACATTCTCAATTTCTCCCTGTAATGTATAGAGAATAAAACTATTTGTTCAATAACTTTCTCACTAAATACATAAATACTTTGTTATTTTTTCTCATACCTGGCTTTATCAGGAACATATTCTTTTTGTACCACAGGCCTGGGCCTTGGAGGTAGCTTGGGTAGAGATAATGGTAAGGTTGGGCGTGATGCTCTGTAAGATTGACAAATTTATTAAAGCAGAATGAAAAATGAAGTTTCATATTTTCTGAATGAGAAGTAAAAACTTATACAAACATGGGTGGACATGATGATGGGGCAGCTGAGTTCGAAAGAGTGGAACTGGTAGAGTTCGAGAAAGACTTGCTGCTTCCTTGCGTTTGGAAACTGAGTTTCAACTGTCTTCTTTTTTCTGTAAATAAAACAGGAGTAAAATAAATTAAAGAGTCTTTCACTTCGTAAGAAAAGTATGAATATCGTTATTCGATCGTAAGTCCATTTATTGGAAAGTAAACGCTCTACTAGATCCTAAAATAATGATAATATTGCTCCCTATTATTTTACATTATAATATTACTATTTTTTAAATTATCATGGGCAATCAAAGTATCTAAATTTTGGGGAGTGCTTTTTAAACTTTAAAGGCTTCTCAAATATGTTTTATTTTTTTTAGAAAAAAATTTTTGTTTCATGAGATTTTAAATGATTGATGAAATTAGATAATTAAATATTTATAATCAAGCAATTGACTTCCGATTAAATAAGTACATAAATTTGTCTGAAATATATCTTAAATTATTTAATCACAATATACAGTTTTCTTCCGGTTACTTGAGAAGAAAAGTTGAAGAAAAAAACATAAAGCATATCTTTATATTCTTTTGTAATTTAAACATCAAATTAAACAATTTGGCAAAGTTTTCACTGACCTGAGGGACTGGATGATCTCCATTGATACCGCATTTGGTTACACATTTCTAAATTTAGAAAAGAGGAAATGCAAATATCAGTTAAGACAAGAGTTTTCAACAAACATTAACTAAAAACATTTTTTTGTAAAGAAAAAAAAAACTTTAATCATTCAATGTTATTAAAGAAATTCATGAATGAAATTTTCGTTTAATCCCTTTGATTGATGCATTTTCTAAACATCAATGCTAATTTACAAAATAAAAAAATGAATATGAAATGAATCAAAATAAATTCCAAAAATGATATCAATTTTAAAACGTTTCTAAATTTAGTTTTCCTTTGATTTATTAAAAAGTTTAGACGAATAAACAAGTTGTTTAAATAACTGTAAAACATAGAGATGTTTGCGCACATATTTTTGTTTTCGGGTTATATGTACGGATAAGTCCGTACGAATAAACGATTTCAAAATACAATAATGATAATTGACAGTACAGTATACACACTGTAAACATCATGTATACAAAATCCTCGTATAAAAAAATGCAAATTAAAAACAGAGTTGGTAAAAATTTTCAATAATCGATGCTGGCCACAGGTAAACAAACAAAAGGGGCCAAATGACACACAAAATTAGGAAAAATATCAGACTCGTCCAGGATGCAGGTTGATCCTTAAGGTTAGGATGGTCGAAATTTGCCTCGAAGTATATCTGCAGGAAAATATGAAATGTACATTCATGTACCTTGATTGATTTGGTTCGAAGAGTTTCCCTGATTTTCAGCCATCATGAGCTGTCCAAACGTCCGGTTGTCTCAAGTAGAAACCACTTGTCAAGGCGCTCCTTAGGAGCCTTCCCCACAAGGACTTATCAATTTCGCATATGCGTTCTGCATCGAGCGCATTATTTATAAAACTTTTAATTATATGTGCACCAAAAACAAACGACGATTACACAGTCCTAAAACGAAATTTTCACGCTTGATTTTTCGTGAAATACATAAACCGAA
Organism: Synergus japonicus; assembly: GCA_900474275.1. NCBI lineage: Eukaryota > Metazoa > Arthropoda > Insecta > Hymenoptera > Cynipidae > Synergus > Synergus japonicus. The sequence continues at coordinate 16,985 of UCOH01006174.1, forward strand.
GAGATGACAGATTTTACGTTATCAGCTTTCCACAGAGTCGTTGTGACTGCCGGGAAAAGCGAAACGTGGAACAGGCAGTGAAATGCGGAATGACGCGGAACAAACAGAGGAACACGGAACCGAAGTGAATATATATATATACATACTAGATATATACAGACATAAATGCTTATGTTTATGTAAATCAAAATAAAGGACAACATACAAAACCTCCAAAACAGTCAAAAGTGACCAAAAGTGAATCATTTTTTGAAGAAGAAAGTTCCTTGTGTAATCAGGCAGGTCATATGAAAAATGGATCTGGAAAGCAAAGAAACCCCTGTGAGTAAATGAATTTAAATCATAATCAAATCTATCAGAATTCTACTAATTTTCATGTAAATACCTTCAATGTGTGTGGAATAATGCATTATTTCGTTTAGCTTTCATATTATTAACTTTATCCTATAAGAAATAAATGAAAAACGGTTGAATGAAATTAAGATTTCTAAAATCAAACATTGTGAATAACAACACCTAAATATCTTAATTTCATTCAACCGTTTTTCATATATTTTTGGAGTAATTCCCTTTTTTAATTGAAATTGCAATAATATTGTTTAATTCCAGGAGAAAAAAATTGTTAAAAGACCTAGAAGACTGACATTAGGTGAAAAATTTCAATTAATAGAGGATTCTCAAAATGGGATGAAGAACAAGGATCTCGCAGAAAAATACCAGATGCACCACTCAACCATCTCGCAAATTCTGGTCAACAAAGATAAATTATTGGAGCGAAAGGAAATTACTGGAAAATATAGCACGAATAAGGATAGCAAGAAATATTCCCAAGTGCACGAAAGTCTTTTTGAAAAGTCCATTTATTTATGGTTCACTCAAAAAAGGGCACTTGGCGAGCCTGTGTCTGGACCTTTACTTCGTGGAATAGCTAAGGAGTTCCATAAGCGTTTTCATGGGGAAACAAATTTCTTAGCTAGTGAAGGCTGGCTCGAAAAGTTTAAAAAAAGGCATAATATACGTTTAAGTGTATCAGAAGAAGATACAGCAACGTTTCGTACAACATTGAAAGATTTTGTTGTAAAACACGGATATAAAATTGACAATATTTATAATGCTGACGAGTCGTCACTATTTTGGAAACAAATGCCAAATAAAAACTTTGTATATAATGAAACAGAATCCTCAAAGCGAAAAGTTCCAAAAGACCGTATAACTCTCCAAGTCTGCTCCAATGCCAATGGTTCGCATAAGATTCCATTGACAATTATTGGAAATTCACATCAACTTCAAAGCCTGGAAAACTCTTCCATTCCAGTTAATTGCATGACCCAGAAAAAAGGTTTGGTAACTCGAAAAATCTTCATTGATTGGTATGCCAATGTTTTTCTTCCCAGCGTGAAGGAAAGGAACCCTAATCCAAACACTAAGTAATTATTCATTATTTTATTCTTTTAATTAAAAGAAATTGAGAGCTTTTACTTGCTACACTTGAGTAAAACAAAATACAATTTTACGAAAATTGACAACATAGTTTGCAAAGTTAAATTGAATGTAATTAATTTTTTCCAGATTTCTACTGCTGTTGGACAATGCACCTGCTCACCTTTCTCAAAAACAACTACATGCTATCGATCCTCAATGTCGCGTTAAATACTTGCCACCAAATGTGTCCTCGCTCATTCAGCCAATGGACCAAGGCGTTATCTCCTCGTTGAAACAAAAGTACAAAAGTTCTTTTTTATTTGAACTGGCTGCTCAAGATTATGACAGTGAAGAAAGTGTGTTGAATTTTGTGAGAAATTGGACTCTCAAAGATTCTTGCTACTTATTAGCAAAGGCCTGGAGCGATGTATCGAATGATACATTGAAAAAAGCGTGGAAAAATCTGTTGCTACCTCATCTCACTGACCCAGTAGAACCATCCCTTAAAAGGTTTCCTCAATTGATGAACCTCATTCCTGGGTGTGACCTTTCGTCTCTGAAAGAAATCAAAAATTGGCTGGAGAAAGATGGACTTGAACCACCCTGGACACCTTACAGTTCAGAAAAAATAGCCAAAATAGCAGAAAACTCAGACGAGGAGAGTTCTGACGACGATTCTGAAGAAGAATTACAAAATTCTGATGATGACATGACTTTAAATGAATTCCTACAAATGAATTCCGAAATTCCGAATCTTGCAGAAGAACGAATTGAACCTTCACTGTCCACTGATAAGTTATTGAAGTATGTGATGCGTCTTCGTCAATGGAGTCGAGGGAACGAAAAAATCACTGTTACAGAGAATTTTGCTCTTGATACTTTAAAAGAACGTTTATTGTGTTCAAGATTAGACGAAATGTAATCTACATTTATAATTTTATTCTCTCCGGGCTGTAATTTTAACATTATTTAAGGATCATGAAGACTATATTACTTCTTTTCTCTGAATAAACATATCTTTTATTGATTTTATAAAACGATAACTAGTAAAAAATCTGATTTCGTTTAACAACGCAATGTTAAACGTATTAATGTGAATATAAATATATGTATTTTATATTGGAATACATTATATTGAATATAATATAAATATATTAATGTGAAATATAAATATCTCGAGATATTTATGATAAACAATAAAAATATTATTCTTTAGCATTTTAAACTGCGCTCCAATAGCAGCCAATCATATGCCAAGCGCGACGCATGCGTAGAGTAAAGAGCTCAGTTTGGGACAGTTTTGGAAACACTGCTAAAAAATGGCTTCCCTCAGATTTCTTATCCCACGAATATTTCTTTATCAAAGATTTAAAGGATTTGAAAGGTAAAATACTTTGCAAGAATTATTTTAAAGTAATATTTTTCAATTAGAATAATATACTTTCAGTATTTTTAATTTATTCCAAAGAAATTGCGATTTTAAATTAGTACCATAACCTCATAGTGCTTCAATGTAAAAATTAAAATGATTGATAATCTCTAAATGTCTTGAGTTTTTCGTTAGTGGTATTTAAAAATCTTTTCGAAGCTACAATTAAAAGGTTTATGTATATGAAATGGTATCCAAATTTTTTTTTGTTCAGAATAAAAAATATACCTTTAACAATTTTCATAACATGCATTCTGTAAAATTAAAGTATCAAATAAATCCATATATTAATTAATAATTACTATTACAGATTAATTGCAGCTGACACTAAGAAGCAGTACAGTGTTTTTCCAAAACATATGAAAAAACCAGTTTTCAAGGAAGATAAATTAAAAGAACTTGATGAGACAGAAGAATTGAAAACATTAGCCGTTTCATATATAAGACCTGCAATTTCCACTGATACATGTTCGGAATTTCATGATCCAGTAGTATGGTATGTAATAATTCATATTTCGTGTTTCCTTTTCGAAATATAGTTGAATAAACTTGAAAATGGCCATTTACAGCAAGTTTACGAATTACGTGATGAGAGAAGGAAAAAAGGTTGCAGCCCGAAAGGTGTTAAGTGCAGCTTTTGCACATATAAAAAGGACCCAAATTGCCAAGTACCACACTGCAGAGACAGAAGCAGAGCGAATGGAAATTGAACTCGATCCAATCAAAATTTTACACAAAGCTGTACAAAACAGCACACCGGTTATAGAACTCGTAAAGATAAGAAGAGGAGGTGTTCACTACCCGGTTCCTCATCCTGTAACTTGGACTCGTGCACGTTATTTAGCAATGCACTGGTTAGTACAAGCCGCGAAAAATAAGGAGCGAACAGTTTATTTTGGGACATCTTTGGGGAATGAGTTGATAAATGCAGCTGCTAATACGGTATGTGAAAATTGAACTTCCTTTTTAGCTCTGATATTGTTTCATTTCATTTTACATATAATTAATATTCATTTTATTATTGTTTTATTTTGCAGGGCCCAGTTATTAAAAGAAAGCTTGAATTACACAAGCAGTGCGAAGCTAATCGCGCTTATGCCCATTTCAGGTGGTAATAAATTTAAAGTACGTAATAGACCCAGGGAGGATTATCATATATTTGTGTAAATAAACTACTTTAATGTTCATTTTATTTTAATTCTCTTCTACCTAGATTTATATATTTAAATACCTTTCACAAAGTATAAACAATTAAATTTTTTTGATACATTTATCATTAATTTAAATATTCTTATAAAAGATCTGATGATTATTTCTTGATTATTGATAATTAAAATATCATTTTTAGTATTTTAAACGTTCCCGCGAAATATGACCAATAAGATGCGTTGTCCGACGCATGCGCATTATTAAGTAAAAGGTTTTTTTTACGTGTCCTGTCAAAAATGTGCGGCAATGTGGCAAGATTTTCTTTATTATAATTGATTATAATTTATAGCCAATACTAAATTACGTGTTCTGAATATCTAAACTTTAAATTGTTATACGCATTACGGATATTTTAAAGCAATTGTTGATTGACTTATTTAGTTTTAAAACGTTAAAAACAACTTATAAACAAAATTTAAACTGTAACCTTAAAAAAACCGGCTTAAATATGTTTTGTGTTATAATTAAATAAGTGAATTGTGATATTTGGTTAATTAATTGTTAACTAGTGCCTGCATTTTAATTCTCTAATGAGTGACATGGCCTTGAAGACAAATATGATTTACTCCGAAAATCAACACAGAGCTAATGTTGCAAAATTGCAATATTTTTTACATCTAATTATGGTACGTAGTGCATTTTTTATTTTACAAGAAGAAAAACAAGTATTGAAGTTTTTTTAATCACCGATATTTTTTTGAAGTTGAATAATATGAATACGTAATTTACTTGATGTTTGGATTTAATCATTTTACACTGCACTTTTTACAATGATTTACTTTTTATCTTATATAAAAGTCAGACATATTTTACAAATATTACATGAAAAAGGTAATTTATACTTATGTCTCACGAATGTGGATACGAATTAGTTTGAATAAGAGAAGTGTGAGGACGAAGGGATGGATCTGGCATAAAGCTTCCACCAGAGGTTGATTTTTGTTCTAAATTCAAAAGATGTATTTCGTGTTGAGATCTGTAAAGGAAATGATATATTTTATTTTAAAAATTATTACTATCTACATGAAAGATACTTTTTTATAAAAAAAAAAAAGAAATTTAAGAAAAGATGACGATTTTACCGAGTTGAGCTGCTTTTCAAAACTTCGTTTACTTTGGCATTTCTAAAATAAATTTCAACTTTTGGATTCTCTTTATCAAATACTCCATTGTAGACTAACAAATCGTCTACTAAAACCTGAAAATAATCCAAAATTAAATCTAAGAAAAATTCGAGAAAATGAACCTGGGAAACTGTTTTAAACGATAAAATACTTACACCAAATTCCTTGACTTTCCTCAACGGAGTTTTTGCATAATTCCATATCTCTATTTTAGAAACAGCAACAGGATGATAGAAAATGATATAAATCCTGTTTATCTGTAATAAAAAAATACTTTATAGTCTCCTATTTGTGGAGTTAAAAATCTCACCCATTTTATCATTGTTACTCTCAGAAGGTAATTGCTTACCTGCCCTGGTAAAATTGGTGCAAGCCATGAATGCTGACCATCGCAAGAATCATTTACATCATCTATGAGCTTATCAGGTGTTCTTACATCATTATCTATACCCTCTATAATATTTACACTTTCGGGGTAAGCTGCTATATCTATAAAAAATAAATTTTTTTAGTAGTTGAATAATTCTTAAACCGAATTATTTATTGTTCACTTACTATCTTTAGTTAATTCAATCTTGTGACTTTGAGCATCGTACATTTCAATTCCATTGAGACCAACATAATAAGGGTCCCCCCAGGTAGAAAATATTACAATTTGATATACAAATCCTTGAGGCATTAGTGGTGCTTCATAATCCATATCGCTTATATTATCTGCAAATATAATTATATTTTATTCTTGAGATAAAATATTTTGCATCGTTTGATTTATTATAATTTAAATTAAACAAATTAAAATTACCTTCCGATAATCCAGCAATGTGCGAGACAAACTGATTTGGAAGTGTCTTTTGCGTATTCGGTGGATTTATAAAACTAATTTCCTGTACGAAATCGTAATGAGAACATCCAGGAGCTCTTCTTAAAACAAAACCATCGAAAAGATCGAATACTGGTTTCCCATCCAACTTTACGATCATTTGCTTTACCTTTTAAATTAAAATACAATTTTTATTACTGCCAATCATTATTATTCATTTATTGAATGAATAGTTTATAAATTGAATATTTGAACTGAAACTTAATTACACCACAGTATGAAAGGTCTAAAGAAGAATTGTAATTCCAAACTCTCATCCCAGTGACGAAAATTTCTGTATTAAATTGTATTGTTATAATAACTGTAGTCTCAAGTGAAAATCGAGTCGCCCACATATGAATTTCTTCTGTTGTTAGATTAATTCCATCCGAAAGCCTCATTAAATTATCGTTTCCTGTATTACAAAAAATTTTGGCGTGGGCTAAAGAAATTGGTGTGTCTTGGTCATTAATAAATTCTAGTCCAGTTAAACCTAGAAATATAATTTTATAATTTTCATTTTAATTTGATCGACCGAATATTTTTTACTGTAATAAAAAATATTTACTTATTCGCATTACCTATCATATTGAAAAGTCCCCAATTAGAAATTAATAATAGTTGAATCTCTCTGCAGGCAATTGACATTCCATTATTATCATTTTCGCCAGAAATCACAGATTGATTTGCAGCACAAAGATCTGAACTGATTTCCTACATTTAAAAAATTACATAAATATTATAAATTAAAATAAAGTATTATAAATTCAAATCAAGATAACAAAACCTACAGTGCCAGTTATAGGTCTTTCGGCTTCTTTATTAGCTTCCCTATCAGAATCACAAATAGGTTTAAATTCCTCGAACGTTTGGTCATTTTCTGATATTAGTTGTAATATACTTTCATCAGTAGTAAATAAAATAGTCTGGAATATAAAATATTATAGCAGCATATTCATATTCAATAAGAATAATTCTAATTTTTTATTTTATAGGGATGTTCTGTAATTACTTACGTCACCGAATGAATCTATGCTACCAAAAATCACACCAGATGCTCTTCTTATCTCACCATCAAATATAGTCACTCCATCAAGCTGAATGACAACGTCTTTCGCACCTCTATAGGAATGAATTCTGGATTTGTTATAATTCTGAAAAGGGAAAAATTCCATCACTTAAATAATTCAGCATTTAAGGATACTATTGTAAAATAATAACTTACCCAAATTCGAATCATTGCGATACGAACAGCCTCATTAAATTGAATGTAAATGTAATGATCGTTTCCGCTCGTGAAAGGCGCCAGCCATAAATTAAAATCATCTCTGGTTCGATTTATTCCATTGATCAGATTGCTAATTACTCGAGGGTCGTTGGTGTGACCTTGAAGTTCATTTACATCAGAGGGTTCAGCATGGATCTAAATTAAATTTCAAAGTATAAATTATTGGATACTTTTCAATTTATAGGCTTCTAAAATTCTATAGAATAGAGAATTGCAATAAATTGCTCAATTCTCACCTTTTCTACAACAGCAGGTTTACCAGAGTCAGAAAAAATTTCAATCCCATTTAAGCCAACGTAATGCTTATCGCCCCAGGTGCTTAAAATATCAATTGTCAGTAATCGACCACATGGTAATTCGGGAATTATAAAGTTTTTTTTGGATATCTTGTCTGGAACAGAAAATTTTTTCCTACCACTCGATAATAAAGAGAACTATTGCATAATAATAAAAACTGACCTGAGGATTTATCTTGATAGAAACGAATATAATAAATAATATTTTCATGCATCGTGTAGATTTTTATACTCAATGGCTTGTGAAATTCCAATTACAGCATTTCTTGATCACCAGTATTTATTCAAAATATTTTTTAACTAAAGTATTTTTATAATAGGATAAGTGTAACATTTACGTACCTTTGGGCGGACCCTCTTCATAATTATATATAAACTGTGGTTTATATTCCCTTAATTCATCTTTTGAGCTTTTTGATCTTCTTTGAGCATCTTCATTTACAACTTTAGGTTCTTTTTGCCTTTTCCTGTGAAAAACTTTAAGTCCAGCTTCGATCTTCTCTTCGGGAATTTCTACCTTTGGAGCTAGTCCTGATAAATAATCCACCTTTCTCTTTATTATTCCTATATAGAATTTTAAAGAAATATTGTTAAAAAATATTTTTGAAAATTTGTCAGAATTGTAATTTGTTAATACTGCATCACCTATTGGTAAATATGGCTCGGTTTCCGATTTTTTAGGATCCTTTCCAACATTTTTAAAAGAACGGTTCCAAGAATATTCATCATTTTGCTTCGAATCTAAAGACTTGTAACTACGACTTTCTTTTGCTTGGTATTCAAAACTGTTTAATGTTCTAAAATGAGAGTCAGGAAATTTGTATTTTGTTTCTTGATCATCTAGATATTTATCCAGTCCACTCATTTCGTTTCTTTCCTTTTCCGCTTGATAGATATCGTGTAAAGTGAAAAATGTTCGATTCGAGCCTTCAGTACTACGATTGATTTCGTGGTTGGGGGAATTTGGAAGTGATTTGGCAGTTGATTGTAAAATTATATTACAATCTAATTCCTTAATTTTGTGCGTTGCAAAGAAACTCTCACGATTTTTCCTCTCCCTTTTAATAAAAACAATAATTATTTTACTAATATCATTTTACCTCTACTTATTTTAAAATTCCATTTATTTTTAGATTTTTAGTTTCATAAAAAACTTACTCAGAGTTATTTTCCTCTTTTTTTTCACGTCTAGTCTTGTCCAAAGGATGAGATAAAAATTCGTCGGACTTTAGTAAGGAATCAGAAGATGTTTCTAATTGTCTATTGTCACTCAAATTTAACTTTTTCACCGCTCTGTAAAAAAAATTATTTCTTCATTTATTTTATCAAAATAATAAATGTAAATAATATATTCATAATGGCTTGCCTAAAATTGTTTACATACTCTGACATTTCCAAAAGCCAAGGGGGTAGTTTGCTTGAAATTCCTGCATAACTATATCCTTCAGATCCCTCATTAGTGATTCTTTCCATTTTCTGAAGGAGGAATAAATTATCAAGGTGTAGAAATCTTAAGAAATCTTAATTTGAAATTTGTTATCAAGGCTAGCAACTGCTCTTGAGTATTTAAACACATTGAATAATTTTGCTCACGATTCTAATTGGTTGTAAGATAAATGTCGAATAAATTAAGAGTATTAATCAGGTGTTGAAGGTAGAAAAAACGTTTCAAGGAAATTTGTCATTTCGCACTCGCCTTTGTTTAGACTCCATGACAAAATAATTTTTAGAGAATCATTTTAATATCAATTGCAGATTTTACAGATACTTTTTTGGATACTTTAATTCGAAGTGCACGAGTACCAAAGTGACAGAACTATTCATTGTTGATGGTTGTGGTTGAAACAGTTGCTATAGTAACCGAATAGTCATAAACTCATAACAGTTCTGCACTGTTCTGGCTATTCTATTTAGGTATTTGCACCATTGAAAGCAATTGAAAGTGTCATTGTCCCTAAGAAGAATTTTTAATTATTTGTAAAATAGCAATTTATACAAAATATAATTTTATTCAATTACAAAAAAGATACAAAATTACATCATTCCAATTTTAAATTATACAATAAACATTTTTTCAATTTTAAGCCAAATTCATTTAATCACATCTAATTTTGAAAAATTTTTTAGAAATCGTAAGGAATTTTATGGGATTTCACGAATGATGGGAGAAAATTAACAACTTCTTCATAGTTTTATAAATTAAACAGCCAAAGTTGATTTTGTATACATTCTTTATTTGAGAAGGACAAAGATAACAAGATTGATAATATCTAGAAATGGTTTTATAATCTTAAGAGAACAGAGAAAGAAATATTGATTACGTAGAAAAAATTATAGATTAATTATACACATTTCGACTGATGGCGTTGAATATTAAAATAATTTGTACTTTATCTACTAAACTCGAAAACAATAATAATCTAATTTAGCAGTTTCATAAATTGATAAGCAGATTAAACATATATCTGTAATTTACGATAATTATTAGGCCTATATGCAAGACCTCAACTTGTAATTATTATTTTCTTCGGCTGTCCTGCTCCACAATTCTCTTATATTAAAATTTGAGTCTATTTCGTTTCGTATTTATTCCGCTGTATCAAGTATACAAAAAGTTGCTAGGATTATGTACGAATTTTTGGCACTCGCAAGCATTTAAAAACTTAGAAAATATTTAGTGTAATAGGAAAGGGTTTAGTCTTCTTTTGACTTTAGTATTTAGTAATACTATCTCTTGATTCTGTTCCTTCTACAAATTAATAATTAGCGAGATCAATAAAAACTTAACAACAGCATTGACTCTTCTCTAGAAGATATAAAGTCAATGGTATATAATAATTTCACTAAAGATTCCTACATATACAGTATTTTTGAAGTTTCATTCCAGAAATCTAAGCCTTTGTCCCTTTAAAAATCTTAATTGTCTAGTACACCGACAAAAAGCGAAGAAAGTCTGGATTTGAAAAATACCACAGTTGTTTCACTTTTTTTCAGATATTGCAATACATTCAGCAAGATTTCGCTTTTTAAAAGACCATCTATTAGAATTCTAGCTTAATATATGTAACAAATATTTGGCTAGCGTTTGTGTTACACTCAGAATACTTCTTTTTGGCTTACGCAAATATTTATTTCTATTTTCCTCAATTTTGTCAGGTGTGTTCGATAAATACGTCTAATCTCTCCTGACAACGAAGAATAGGTAAATACTCGATTGCCTTTATGAGACTTTCGACTTGCGCATAATTTCCTATTTACGTCACGCTTTTTATACGATGGCACTTAGTGTAGCAGTGACGTTTTGCAATTTCAAGAATAATCTTGCGATTGTTCTCTGATTATAATATCATACTTATAAAATATATACAATATAAAATATCAATCGGTATTGATTGGAAATAGATTTACATTTTTGGAAACCTAAAATGTCTACGATTTTTAAAGCTCTAGATGAGATTCCATAAAATTGGACACGATTGAGTTCGTAAAAGAGTCAGAGACCTTTTCATCGTCAGAGATGGGATACAGGTGATATAATATGGCAAAATAATGAAAAGAGGCGCCTGTGACTACAAAAATGTGCCAAATGGCATGAGCACAAGGAATTCGTCCGTCAGATTTAAAAAATATTATTCCTAAAATATACATTAATCCTCCTAGTTTGAGCTCTAGGATGTCATTATACTCCTTCTGCAATCAAGACAAGAATCATTTGAAAATTTTGTGTAATTTTGATCAAGTACAATTATTTGTAATTATTAAGGGTGTTGGATCCATTCACTAATCTCAAAATTTAATTTTTTCAGTTTACTTCATAAATATTAAGATTAGATATTTTTTCCTCTGTAGTGGCACTCTTTTTTCAAATACGTAAAAGTTTGCACATAGAGCGAAAAAATTTCTACTTTTAGCATTTTTTTGTCAAAATGAAACGATTGAATTTTGAAATTGTATTTCGAATTCTTTTTTTTAAAGCAAAAATTATTAAAGTCCAATATTTTTTTCGCTCTATAGCCACACTTATATATTAAAAGACTAGAAAAAATATTAAAATTAATATTCGTTTAGTAAAATAAAGAAATAGAATTTTTACCTTAGAACTTGAGCCCAATACCCTTAAAGGTTTTGACTAAAACTTAATACTTACAATATCGACAATTGCTATGCTGGGTCCAACACCCATGACTAGATAAAAAATAGTTTCGAGCTTCTTGTATCGCTCGTGGAATATTTGCTGGTAAAGAATACCAAGTGTCGCCATAATCCATATTAAAATTCGCATTGTTGATAAAGATACGTGAGATTGGAAGCGCTCATTGTTTAACCATGGAAAATAAGTGGCGGCTATAAAAATGTATATCATTGCACGATCGAATCGATGGAGAGCATCCTTCAACTGCCTGGAAAAGAAAATTATTTTTTAAACACATTAAACGGGATTTAGAAATCTAAATCTATTACTTATATATATCTATATATGTATTTATATAAAGCTGAGTGTCGTTATATATATGTGTCCACAATAGGCGTCCACACACTTGACCCTATTGAAACCAAGTGCTTGTAATTTTTTTTCATTTTTTTTCTAATCTAATTTAGTAAATCTTTTTAAAACTATTTCAAATAACTAAAAATTGTTTTAATCCTGTGAAATCCTTTTAATTCTTTTGAAATCTTAAAACAACTGTAAGATTCTATAGGATCTCAAGTAATTCCCCAAAATATTTTGAAAATGATTCAAATATTTTGAAATCCCTTAAAATCCCCTGAAATTCTTTAAAATCCTTTAAATCTTTCATAAGTCTCTTAAAATTAATTATAATTCCTTAGTCACTTAAAATGTCTTGAGATCTCTTAGAAATCCTTAAACTCCCTTGAAATTCCTCGAAATTTATACCTTAAAGGTGTTAGGACCAAGTTCTAATCTAAAAATTCGATTTCTTCATTTTAGTCAACAAATATTAAATTAAAAATTTTTTCCTTCTGTAGAATTAATTAATTTTTAACTAGAATTGTGCGTACAGAGCGAGAAAATATCTAATTCAAATATTTTTCAAGTAACAAAATATTGAATATTGAACTTAGATTTCGAATTCCTCGTTTTATGCAAAAAGTATCGAAATTAAATATTTTTTCGCTCTGTACGCAGTCTTATATTTGAAAAAAGATTAGTGCTACAAAGCAAAAACATATTTATCTATAATTTTCGTTGAGTAAAATGGAGAATTGAATTTTGAGTTTAACACTTGGGTCCAGCGACCTTAATATAATTTAAAATCTCCTAAAATTTCGGGGAACGCTAGCTAATTTATAATATAAATAATTTTATCATTTTTCTTTTTGCAGAAAATCTCCTGAGGATAAAGGAACTTACCCATTATGCTTATGGTAGTGTACACAATGAAAAAAGGTCGACACAGTGAAGACAAGAAGCAAGGAGGTTCCATAAATAGTAGCAGAAACAAATTGTGTCCACGACATAGAACGTTGTAATAACTCCAATGCTGCCATCAATGAAGGTATGATCCATATTCCATGGGTAATAACGTTTGCCATGTGCTCCACAAAGGTAGGAGTGTAAGCTTCGTGCGAACACGCCTTTGGATTCATCCATTTTATACTGAAAAGAAAATTAGATTTATTAGAAATTTATTAGGATACAATTTATTAGAATTATTAGAAAATTTATTAGGCTAAAATTGCATACAAGGATGTTTATATTAAAGTTTATTCCTGAAGGAATAAACTTTTTAAAATAAACCAACATTAAATTAAATAAATAAAAATTTCTAAATAAAAAATTCAATATAGCAATGAATTGTTCCGTGAGCATAATTTAGAAGGTAGAAATCTCAATTTAAAATCTAAGTTTACTCTAGAAGAGTTAAGGGTGTTAGATACAAATTTCAACTTCAAAATTACATTTCCTCATTTTACTCAAGAGATAGTATAACTATAGAAATATTTTCACTCTGTAAACATACTCTTTTTAAAAATAGAAGTTTGGCTACAGAACGATAAGATGCATACTTTTAATATTTTTTTCATAAAACGTAGAATTCGAAATATAACATCAAAATTCCAATTTTTCATTTTACAAAAAAAAAGGCTTAAAATTATAGGTTTTTTGCTCTGTATGCAAATTTCTTTTTAAAATTTGAGTAGCAATATAGAGAGAAAAAATTTTTAATTATAATATTTGTTGAGAAAAATGAGGAAATCGAATTTTTAAGTTAGAATATGGATCAAACACCCCTAAGTATTTGGCCCTTAAATCAACTATACAGAATTAAAAATTAATAACTTGAGGGAAGTAAAAATAATTCAGTTAAAAACGAGTTGGTCTCTCTTGCAATTAAAATTCCTCTTTATAGAAGTTAGATTATTCTTCAGTTCAATTACCGCTATAATCTACGCCGTTAATCTGTACAATGAACTAAAGACCTGCCTAGCAGTCTCGTGATAAAGCAAATATTAAAATTAAATTGAAAATTAAACTGAAAGCTCAATGAAAATAAAATAATTTTGATTAAAAATAAATATAATTTTCTTCAAAATTTATTAACTTATAAATTCAGTAGTTACTAGCTATATACGAATAAATTTATTAATCGGTCGTTTGTACGTGCTGTGGTGATGAATAAGTGGAAAGGAAATGAAAATTATAGGATGAAGCGCTCCTGATTCTTTAATATCTACAATTTTACTCAACTAGTCTCTGCGTGATTCAGTTCTAAGAATAATGCCTGTAAAAAATATCAAGAAATAAATAATAAAATACAAGTAAATTATATCTCTCATCCAAAAAAAATCATATTAATCTTCCATGATATATTGAATCTAAAAAAAGAACATAAATTAAGATTTTCGCATACAGAGTAAGAAGCTTGTCAGTAAATTAAGATTGCGTAATAATTCGAAGCTGTAATGTGCAGATTATATTATATAAAGAATCGCATGACTTTCCTTACATAAGACAGAAAACTTCTAAAATTTAGACAAGTTAGTAAAATCAGAATTTGTATCTTTTCGTAACTTTTAATTAATTCTATACTTTACTTGAACAACTGGTCAGTTTCTAATTTGGTGGTAAAAATTAAACACTTCTGATTTTGAAAAAAAAGAATTTTAAATTAAATTAAATTAAATTTAAATTAAAATTTTAAATAAACAAACGAGATCTGAAATTTTTTAAGAATAATAATTAATTTGAACTTTAGATGAATTATAAAATTCTGATAATTGCAAGAAGTAGCTAGAAACTTCAAAACATAATCTCAATCATATCTACAAGTTATGAGTAAGAAAAAGCGAGTAACATAATCTTAACACGTGCTTGTCTGGATTTGCATCGTATCAATTTCATAATCCATTAACCAGTGGTCATTCGATAGGAAATACGTACTTGCTTTTGCTAAAAGCATTTGTAGATGAAAACTATTCCATTTTTGAAATCATTCCAGATAATGTACATCCATGAATCCAAATACGTACTGTCACAATAAAAATATTACTCTTCTACTAAGACATTCAGGTTGTCCTGTCCACATCTATTTAATTTCCCAATAGCATGCATACGTAACTCTTGAAATCATTCAAAGGATTATGAGATAACTATATTTAAAAAATACAATTTTTATTCTAAAGCTGCATGCATTTATTTAATTCTGTAGTAACAATTTTTTCTAACAAATGAAATTACTACGTAGAGGGAAAATTTTTAAGGGAAATATTAAGGGAAATTGGAAAAGGAAAGCTTTTTCCTCAAATATAGAAGCTCTTTTATTGACTTAGCAATTTATTTAAATAGTTACGCTCTGTACTGAATTATTGAGTATAAAAGTCAATTTCGTTAGGGAGAATTGGGAAAGGGGATATTTAATACTTTAAGTCTTGAAGAAAAGTTTGCCAAAGTTAAGGGAATGTTGGAATTACCGTGAGAGTAAATTTAGTTTTCCCAATTTTACGCTCTCAATAATAAATATTTTTTGTTAGGGTAAATATTTGAAAAACACAAATTCATCACTTATGAGAAAAGATTAATTTTGAGTCTACAGGATTGTTTTCACAAATTTATATTTGGTAGACTTTATTCTAAAATTATAAGGCATCTTCAATGCCTAGATTTTAGATTTAAAGACAATAAAATCAATAGGTCGTATTATTAGAATATAAAGTGGTGAGTAACTATGGAATCGAGTCAACTGGGTTTATATCTGTGTTATCAATGAAATGTTCTTGAAACTGTATAACTCATCACAATGTTGCCTTTATTCTTCACTTTCAATGCGGTTAATTTATAATATTAAATATTCATTTTTTTAATTTATTCAATTGACAGTTTTTGAGAAACATATTTGAATATAAATCTCAAATGATTCACTTAAAGAAATTTTTTATACGCGCATGCAATAGCTATTTTGTAATATTACAGATAACGAGACACTAATGAACGTGACATTAATTTGTAAAAAACAATCATGCAGTTAACTGAGACATTGTTACAATTTCCATATAATTTGTAGAATAATGAAATTTTAAAACAGTCAAAGACAATTCTTACTGTTTGATTCGCTGAATCTGGAGCACGTTTTTTACAGGCGCCGTGATAAATTGATGCAGAAAGGATCCATCCATTTTTGAAGTTAACTTAATTTAGACTAACAAGAGACGACTCTTTGATTGGCACACTCAGATTGGTATATAACTATCAAAGGAATTCACCCCAAGAGAGTCAGTCTGATGAAAGCCGCCTCTCTTCATTTTGCCTACATTTAAAAAAATACAAATTTATAATTAAAACAATGCCTAAGGTTAAAAGTAAGAGGTAGTCCTATAGGTATCACTTCTATGAATAATCTCTTTCTATATTGATTAGCAAATGTCTATTCTGAGCTCTCTCTAACTTTCTTATTCTCTAACATCTCATATTTCTTGAAAAATAAGTTTAGAATCTTCTTTTTATTCTTAAATTGATATAACAACAAAATTTCAATTTGGCAAACTGAAATTTGAATTGTTTATTTGTAAACATAAATTAAACTTTAAATTAAATTAAAAATTAATCAAAAGTAATTTTCTTTTCTCAAATAATCTAGCTTTCTCTTCCAACTTTTGTAGACTCCTTCACTAGGATTGAAAGTTTTAATATTTAAATATATTATTGTTGAAAGCAACGTTTGTATTTTGATTTAATGTTCTTGTTATAGATTATACCAATTTTTGAAATTCAGAAGGGGAAAAGTTGAAGGATTCCAAGTTCAGTTCTTTCAGAGTCCACTGCAGAAACAAAGGAATCTATAAGATTTAATTTTCTAAAAAGAATAATTATTTCTTGACTCTCGTAACAAAATATGTTTGCCATGACCGAGGAAGCGAAAAATAAAAAATGTGGAGCAACTGACCATATTTTATCCTTTCACGTTCCCTCTGATCGCAAATTGTAGTTCATGAACACCTCGACGAGTTGTCAGACACTGTGGCACTGTGTGTGAAACTAATTCTGAATTTCTTGCACCCAAGGCAAAGCAAAGCTCGTGGCAAACGTCAAGCCCAGCTGGTCTTTTCGTCTCTCCATCAGCCACTGTTCTATCAAATCTCTCCCCTCTTTAATCAGGCTGGCAAGCACTGAATTCCCTAGAAAAGCAGACTCAATAATCAATGTTTCTTTGGTTACAACAGAAATTAAATAATCTTCAAAGTACATTTCAAAATGAGAGATTAGGGGTTTAATTACAGAGATGGATATATAATAACTTACTTGTTTGGGGTTCAAATTTCAAATTTTACGAATTTAATCGTTTGAAAAGGATGACAAACAGGAATACCACTTTTTAAATTACTCTAGAGAGATTAGGGCTTTAAATTATATTTTACTTTGCTTTATGTACTGGATTAGCATATGGAATATTGGCTAGAATGTCTGGCTCCTGTCCAGTTGATAAAGAATAAAAGCATTTATGTCTAGGAAACTAATGACATGCAAGTGATGAATTTACGAAAAAATTTCATTATTAGGATATATTTGTAACTATAATATTGAACTAGAAGGATTAGAATCAAATATATAATCATGAGAGTTATATTTTTTAGGAATTGAGGGCGTTAGACCCAAATGTTAAGCTCAAAATTCCATTCTCCGTTTTACTCAACGAAAATTATAGATAAATATTTTTTCGCTCTGTAGCGTTAATCTGTTTTCAAATATAAGACTGCGTACAGAGCGAAAAAATATTTAATTTCGATATTTCTTGCATAAAACGAAGAATTCAAAATCTGACTTGAAAATTCAATACTTTGGAATTATAAAAATCTACTTTAAATGTTTGCCAAAGAAAATACAAAATATTTCGTTAAACCTTGCGGCTGGTTTCAAAAAGACCTTTAATCTTCTTATTTATAACATTATTATTAATAAAATATCGATTCTCCAAATGTCAGAAAAAATGGCATTTTTTATTTTTGTAAATTATAATAAAATTCAGTGAATTAGCAAATTCAAATTAGTTTTAAATGAGTTAAGAGAGCGTTCAATTTAGCAACCTTGTACTTTGTTACCTGGAGATTGTTACTCAAGTAAAAAAGAAAGTGCAACCTTCATTCTTTAATACTTTACAGTGGCGGAATCAATAAATTTTGTCAGAGCTTTGATTCAATCGAACTCATCGATGAATTACGGGCTTTTTTTATTGTTACTGTAACTGAGACTTTTGAAATTAATTTTAACTCTCTTTAATTCCTCTCTTAAGGGTGTTGGACCCAAGATCTAATCTAAAAATTCGATTTCTACATTTTACTCAACAAATATTAAGTTTGGATTTTTTTCCCTCTGTAGGATTAATCAATTTTTAACCAGAATTATGCGCACAGAGCGAGAAAATATCTAATTAAAATATTTTTTAAGTAAAATGAAAATATTCAATTTTGAAGTTAGATTTCGAATTCTTCGTTTTATGCAAAAAGTATTGAAACCAAACATTTTTTCGCTCTGTACGCAGTCTTATATTTGAAGAAAGATTAGTGCTACAGAGCGAAAAAATATTTATTTATAATTTTCGTTGAGTAAAATGGAGAATAGAACTTGGAGCTTAACACTTGGATCCAACGCCCTTAATATTAACTAGCCAGAAATTTTTAAAACGAAATGCTTGAATTTTGAGTTTAGAGTTTACCCCCACAAGAAAAAGAAACGATTGAACAATTGCTTTTTATAATTGAATTGAATTTTTTTAATGATGTTTTAATCTCTCTCCAAAATTTAGATAATTTTTACCACAAAACTCTACCGAATATCTAAAAGATCCTAGACTCCTTATACACATTTTTTTCTAATATAAATCTATATTAGTGTACTGGAAAATCAGATGGAACACAGATTCTGACTTTAAGAAATATAAAAAAACAAATAAATAAAATTTGTGTTTACAAAGTAAATAAATTTAAAAAAAACTACGTTCATAACTTTTTAATCTAAAATTTTCTATTAAGTATTTAAGAATGCAGATTTTCGAACGGCTCAGGCTGATTCAAATCTTCTAATCAGCGAGCTAATCACTTTCTTGGGTTTCTTTTGTTTCCTGGGCTCAACAATCAAATATAATCAAATAAAATTGCGTCTAGAACAAAGGATAAATAATTTATTATTATGTTAATATGTAACATATATTACGCCAATGATGTACACTTGCAATAATTACTCCCATGACTCTCATTACTTCGTTAAGCGTAATAATTCAGTAATAATTGAAGCGTCGAACTTAAATATTGCATTTGCATTGCGTGACGTGAGTTTTAATGAAGTTTTAATGTGTTTAAATCCGTTGCCATGGTGACGGAATGGGGGAATGGGGGAATGGAACGGTCTGATGTTTCACAATTCTTGTTCCTCAGTTCAGTCCTGCGTTTGTCAGCTGTTCAGTTCAATATGGAATAACGGTCCGAAACGGAGTTGATCAGTATCAGTGGGCATTTGCAGTTATTCTGAAAAAGGCGTTGAAGCGAAATAAACACAAGAAGATCTTCATACATAGTCGTTACCGTGCAATTTATGCAAAATTTCACTTTCAACGTGGATGTGTTGACACAAGGACTGAAGTACGGCATATCCAGCCTCATGAACCTCGCAAATCCAAATACTGATCCTCCGAGTGGTGTTTTCTTTGTTAACTTCAATCAAGATTGCACGTAAGTGAATGCGTGACCTTCCTCGAAGGCAGGGCACAATTTTTAATTATTTTCTCATTCTCCCTTTTTTGGCGCTTCTTATCTGGGGTCATTTAACCATTTATTTCACCCGCGTAAAGGGGAATTGTAATTTTTTTTCCACGCATGGCGTCACCCCGTGCTTGCGCGTTTCTTCTCGCGCAACTGGTCTCTCGTGTTTTCATTTTCTGCGTCATATTTGGCCTCCCTCTTTCACTAATTAATTGCGTATCAAGAACAAACGTTAAGCTGTAATCGAAACTAACGCAGTGTTTACGTCGATCAGCTGTGTCACAATGATCGTCTTTCTTGTTTCTTGTTGTCGTTCTTGATTCTTGTTCTCTTTCCCAGCTCCCTCTCCTCCACACCTTCTATTTCTTTATTTTATTGTCTTCTGAGAGTGTATTTTTTTAACTTCGCATGTCTCCGTGATATGAAAAATGAACGTGACAGTCTCCACTTTGTCACCTTGACGCCAACAACCAATCAAAAATTGACGGCGTCCATCAGAGAGTTGATCAGAGCGTTCAAGGAATTTCACTGACAACTCTTTCTTTCAAGGACTGATCCACTGTTTTCATTGTTTATTTATCTTAGAAATGTTTTGGAGCATTTTTTTCTACTTGGAGTCAGTTTACTGACTGCTTTGTAGTTTATAGTTTTACAGATTTTTTGTGGAGATTTGCATGCTCCAAATAAGATTTTGATTAGCTGTATTTTTGGAACTTTTAGAGTTTTTGGAGTAAAGATGTTCACGCTATAGCGTCATTTGTAGATTACAGCATCACATAAAATTTACTGAACGTGATTTTTTCTTCAGTGCTTCATTCTATTATTAAAAAAGACAATATTAAAAAAAAATACGATATGGACTATGTGTTTTCATATCTTGCTTGATAAAGAAATTAAGTTCAAAGTTTCTATTTTTTTTAATTATATTCAATTTGCGTAGCGTCTCTAATTAAAAAAGTAAACAAATATGTAATATTTTTCCATATTTATTTCAAACAAGCTTTTGGAAAAAAATTGTGACTAATATGTATAGACTGTTGATTCAAATATCAAGTTTTGGAGTAAAGCGAGAAAAAAAGTATCCTAATCTGGCAGCCCTGATCTTAAGAAAAATTTTAATTATTTCTTAGTTTATAAAGTTTATTTGTAAATATTTCAGGCTAACACTACTTTTCTGAAGAAGATTTATTATATCCCACTAAATCTCTAACCCTCTGATTAATAATTGATTTCATCATTTGAAAGACTTAATATTTCTAAAATCTATTTATGATTGCAGATCTCTAGGAGTAGGATCGAAGACTGGATTCAGAATATTTAGCATAAATACTGTTGACCAGATTCAACAAATATATGAAAATGGTAAAACCTTGCTTCAATATTACTAAAAAAAAAACAATGTATGTTTTTGTTGATGAAATTTTGACTTTTTTGAATTAATTTTAGAAGCGGAAGATGTGTTCATCGTCGAAAGGCTGTTCAACAGCAGCCTCATTGCCATGGTTAGCCTATCTTCCCCCCGCAAACTCAAAGTTTGCCACTTTAGAAAAGGAACTGAAATATGCAACTATAGTTATTCCAATACAATTTTGGCTGTGAAACTGAATAGAGCAGTAAGTACTTCTTAGTTGATCAAATAATTCTTATCCCTCTGTTTTTTGACGTCTGTTCTCCCAATTAAGGCACGCTGCTGCACTTTTGTAGGATTAGGGACAGTAGCGTACCCTACCAGGCTAGC
Organism: Synergus japonicus; assembly: GCA_900474275.1. Taxonomy (NCBI): domain Eukaryota; kingdom Metazoa; phylum Arthropoda; class Insecta; order Hymenoptera; family Cynipidae; genus Synergus; species Synergus japonicus. The sequence goes on from UCOH01006174.1 coordinate 38,563, forward strand.
AACGTTCCTTAATTGGGAGAACAGTCGTCAAGAAACAGAGGGTGTACTGCAGCACTACCTATAGGTGTCGCTGCTATACAAACTTTCTTTCCGTGTACATTTAATAAAATTCATTGTGTTAAGTGAAAAATCATAAAACAAAAACTCATTAATTTGTTTACAGAGATTAGTAGTATGTTTGGAAGAATCTTTGTACATCCACAATATCCGAGACATGAAGGTGTTGCACACAATTCGGGATACCCCGCCAAATCTCGCTGGCCTGTGCACACTTTCCGTGAACAGCGATAATTGTTATCTAGCCTATCCTGGATCAAATACTATCGGAGAGGTCCAAATATTTGACGCTACTAATCTTGTAAGTAGCTTTTCTAGATAACGTGCCTGGTTATTATAATTATATAGCTGTTGTGACTGTTTCTAATTTTCTGTTGTCTCTTTCTTTTAGCAAGCTAAAACAATGATTCCAGCACATGACAGTCCATTGGCGGCTCTTGCTTTCAGTCCTAATGGAAACAAAGTGGCAACAGCTTCCGAGAAAGGAACCGTTATCAGGGTCTTTAACGTAAGATTGAAAATTATTTCTAAACAGTTTTATGCTTTAATAAAACTTCAGTTTTATTTCGAAGAAGTTAGAGATATATTTTACAGTAAATACGCAATGCTTTACACATTTGTCAGGTTAACGATGGTACCAAGTTGTTCGAGTTTCGCAGAGGTGTAAAAAGATGCGTCTCCATAAGCAGCCTTACTTTCAGCACGGACACGATGTTCCTCTGCTGTTCCAGCAACACCGAAACAGTACACATTTTCAAGCTTGAAGAACCCAAGGAAGCGTAAGTAAATTATAATAAATTTTCGGTATTAATTGTAAATCATTTCGAAATAAAGTATAGCTATAGTCTGCAACTAAGATGAATGTAATCTGTAATCGTAACACAATCTTTGCAGACCCCAACAACAGCCAGATGAGGCACAGAGTTGGATGGGATATTTATCTAAGGCAGTTTCCGCTTCGGCAAATTACTTACCCTCACAAGTCACCGATGTGTTTAATCAAGGACGTGCTTTTGCTAGTGTCCATCTACCTTTCCAAGGATTAAAAAACGTTTGTGCCATCACCTCGTAAGTTTATTTACTATCTTATTTCATATTATTGTTTTTAATATCCACAGACTGTTTTGACTCATCATTAATTTGTGATCTTTTGCTCAAAAATCGACAGGATACAATCAGTTTTAAGGCTTCTTGTTGCTAGCGCAGATGGCTACTTGTACATATATAATTTGGATACGAATGAAGGCGGCGATTGTCCTCTATTAAAACAACACAGGTATGTTAAAATTTTTAGGTCTTATTTTCCTTAGATATTAAATACTTTGCTTGCTATGTTTACTAATTATTATTTGTTCCTATAGCGTCAACAATTATGGAAGTTCAAGTCTTATATTATGTTCTTCAAACATTGTTGTAATATGAAATATTTTTACAGATTGGATGGGAAACAGGACGAAACAGATTGTGCTACCGTTTCAACGACTGGATCGGGAGAATCTTCCACGAATACAGCAGTTCAACCCGTTCCAAACACAGGTAACATTGGGAATTATAGGTCCAAGGCTTTTTTACGTAAAAATAAATTTAGAGAATTATTTCGACAAAATTGGGTCGTAATTGATGAAATCAAAGATGAACCAGATGATCATGTTGGATTTGAACGAAGATTCTTCTAACTCACCGACAAACAATATTTAATACTGAGTTATTGCATTTAGTACGAACGAGAAAAAATTTCGTAGAAATGACGATATGACTGATATTTATACATTGCAATTAATACTAACAAGCAATAATTTAGTAAAAATGAGAACAAGACTGATATGTATACATTGCATTTAGTATAAAAGAGCAATAATTTAAGACAAATGAGGATAAGACTGATATGTATACATTGCATTTAGTACAAAAGAGCAATAATTTAAGACAAATGAGGATAAGACTGATATGTATACATTCCATTTTGTACAAACAAGCAACAGTTTAGTAGAAATGATGATGAGATATTTACACATTCCATTTTGTACAAACAAGCAACAATTTAGTAGAAATGATGATGAGACTGATATTTACACATATTTAAAATATGTTCTCTGTGTATTAATTTCACTTTTTAAACTTTTACCACAGTATTATTATTTTTTAAGATAATAATTATTTTATAATTGAAAATCTGTGGAATTCATTGTGACACCAGAAATATTTAGTAGACATGCTCCATTGCTCAAATAGTCTTTAACCAACTTTAAAATAACTCTAGAATATTTTAATTTTCCAATCATTTTTTTCTGCATGATAGAGTGCGTTTGAAGATTATTAAGGGCAGGTAATCCTTTACCATAAAAATAATTTAGTTTCCCCAACTTTACGTTCGCAATAATAAATATTTTTTTTTCTAAAAATAGGCTATTTACCACCATCTGTACGAAACGTAGGTAAATAGCCTAGTTTTAGGAAAAAATATTTATTATTGCGAACGTAAAATTGGGGAAACTAAGTTTGCTCTTATGATGATTATCACATGCCATTAATGTGGACTAAAGTAACTAAACATATATTTTTAAATATATGCAGAAATCTTGTGGTACATCCTTAAAAAGTACTTAACAATTATGTGAACGCTCGTGGTTGCAATCTTTGATTACTAATATATAGAAAAAGGTTTTTAGATTTATTTATGTATATAAAATATTTTTGTATGGAATTTTAATTTGTATGGTCTATTTTTTTTTTAATTGTATTTCTTGGTCTAGCTGCTCAGAAGTTTGATAGCCATTACAATAAATGTACAATTTTCTATTTTTTATTCTACTTTTTCTTTACACTAGGCTAATTACACGAATTGAAATACCTAGAAAAATGAGACCGGAACAAGGGGATATTCAATCAAAATTTTAATTAATTTATTTATTTTTCTTTTTTCTAATAATTTTTTGTGTTGAAAATAAAAAATCAGTCGTGTGGAATGTGTCGAAAGAATTGCCGAAAAATGGAATTGTTACGAAAATTGCATTGTTACGACGTTAGAAAACTATGACGAATAAGAAGATTAAAGACTCGATTAGAAAATCAATATCAGATATAATCAAATTTCATTCCACTTGATTCTTTAATTACTATTTCGCTCTAATATTTGTTTCTTTTCTCTCTTAGTTTGGTATGAATCTGAATGATTATGAACAGAATGATTGATACACTTATCAATTACATATGAGACAATCATTTTACCAAAAACAATGTATTATCAAACGTACTCGCCGATTAAATAACGTACTAAAACTTTTCCAAATTTAATAAAGATACAAGTTTTATGGTAATTTGTTTGGTGACTCTTTGAACAATAAACACTTATCAAAAAAACTATAATATTTTTCAAATTAGCACATAAGAATTTTGTGTGAGTGGGTGTGATAAAATGAAGTTAAAAGTTTAAAGGCCTTTTTGTAATGCTTGTTCTTTTTTTCGCTTTAGTGACCCCCGGAAGTAAAATTTCTAAGTTAACGCGATCCCCGTATCACTGTGTTTTACCTACGTTAACCGTTTAGGGGGTGGGGGGAATTCTGGAAAAATTCCTGGATCACTTTTGAACCTTCTACTTTATGATAAAATTATGAAATTTTATATTCATTAAATCAGAATACTAAATAATTAACAATAAGCAAAAAAATCTGATGGTTTGAGTTTTGTCTTGGGTCAAATTTACCCCTCGATACGGGAATCGGGTTAAATTTTCTTGGGGATTAGGGGGCTCCAATAGTTGACCTCACTTGATGTATTTTTTTCTTTTTATTCGCTGAAGCCTGCATAAATAGCTACGCGGGTGCGTTGCGTGGCCGCTCGCCAGACTCCATGTCAGGTACTGGTATGTCCTCTATTCTCCCCCTTTTTTCGCTCTCATTCTCAAACACTATTCTCATTGGGCCCTTGGGTTACCTTTCTCTTAGTCTCATTAAATATAAACGCATTCAATCATCTAATACAAGAACTAATTTTCATACAAACTCATATCTCGCGATACTCATTCTACTGGTGATTAACACATTAATACAATTACGCAGAATTATCAATCATTCGACTTCAACTATCCAGGCGCATAAAAGCAAGAAATCAAATAAAATTACGACTATTATATTAAGTTATTGATTTTTGTCTTTACAGATTTTGGTTTTATGCGCCTCTCTATATTAATAAAAAAGAAGGAATACAAAACTTCTGAATTCGATGTGTAATTGATATAAATGATTAAATAACTTATAAATGATTCCAAGTGAATTCAAAAGATTCAAAGTAAAAATTATTGCAGAAGTTGCACCGATTGCAGAATTTATGTACACCTTCAATAGAAAACTAATAATCTCAAAACGCTCATAATAAAGTAATTATGCAGTCTTCGACAGAGTTAATTATAAATCAAACACTGATTTAAGCTTAGGAAATAATGACAAAGAATTTTTTATCCAACGAAAATTATCAGTCACGTGACGTGTATACGCCGTGTAATTAGCCTGAATTTTTGATAAGATGAGAGAATTATTTATTTTTCGCATTTAGATTTAGAAATGAATAAACTTAATATTAAATATTTTCCATTTAGTAGCAAGCTCAAAGTTTTCCTATGGTTCGGCTTTAAATAAATTTCGAACTCGCTGCATGATGTGTAAATAAATATCTTTAAGGCCACGTAATAATTACCATAAGAAAGAATTTAGTTTCGCCAACTTTAAATTTGCAATAATAAAGATTTATTATTGCAAATATCTGTTATGAAAAATGTTTATTATTACAAACGTAAAATTTGCTAAGCTAAATTACTTTTATGAAAAAGTATTATATGCCCTTAAGAATTATGCTACTTTGTGTTTTATAAATGCATGAAAAAATCGAATTTAAAGGCCTTTAAATATGATTTTCAACATACTTTCTAAGACGAAGTATCCGCATGTGTGTGCAACGTTTATAACAAAATTTGTACACACGTTTCTACATTTTTGATAAAAAGTTTTCTCATTTTTGATATTTTTAAAAATATTTTATATATATTCTTTTCCTGAATTTTAATTAATAATTGTTTCGAAAATAAGTTTATTATAGTTTAATATAATATAGTATATAAATAATTAAGCGTAACGAAATAAAAAGCTTTCTCATTTTTATCATATCTGAAAGGTTTTATCAAACTTTTTTTTTTAAATTAAACTAAAAAGGTTTGAAGAACTTCAGAATTTGAAAGAAAAATGCGAAACTTTTTTATTTAAAATATTGCATATAGGAAATGGTCAGTGAGCTTCGAATTATAGATAGACGCGTATGTTTCGAGAAAGGAAGAAATATAAAACTAGAAACAAAGGTTTTTTAAAGTCTCGTTTGATAAAATAGAATCGTATTCATAAAAGTCAGTTTCATTTTTTAAATTTCATTAAATTCTTTGCTACTTTAATTTCTTTTATAAATGTCAGGGAAGATATGCTTAAAATCTTCAATTCATTTAAAAGCGACAGTACTTCAAAGGTAGTTATTAAATCCACGTCATTCTTTTCATAACAGTCATTGATTTCTTGCACTAAAAAACTTTTGTTAATGAATTTAAAGAGAATACAACGCTAAATCTAATGAAATATTAAGGCTTTGTATCAGTGATCTGATCCCTAGCTTACTGATATTTTCCTAAAGTACTAAAGGTACGTTTATCTGTTCCTAAATATTTACATTTATATAAAAATAAATTATTTTGAATTTTTTTTAGTTTAATAAAAGATTTGAAGCAGATAAATGTACTAGTGAAGAATAAATGTAGAAATAGGATAAAAAATACTGAAAAGGTAGGGATCAAATAACTGACACATTTCCTTAAGGACATGTGATACTTTACTTACTTTATCATAAGAGCAATTTAGTTTTCGCAACTTTACGTTCGCAATAATAAATATTTTTCACTAAAACTAGGCCATTTACTTCCGTCTGTATTGAACGGAGGTAAATGGCCTAGTTTTTGTGAAAAATATTTATTATTGCGAATGTGAAGTTGCGGAAACTAAATTGCTCTTATGGTAAAGTATCACATGCCCTTAAGTATCTTGTTTATCACCCCTATATAATAATACACCATGCAAACTCCGTGTCAAGTCGATCAAATTCCCAATGAGCTTTTTTTGATTCCCAAATCTTATAAATTTCCAAATAATTTTATTGTTTTCTAATTAAATTTAAATTTATCAAATTTTCAAGGCTGTAATAGAAATTTAACACATAATTTTTTATGACCATGGAAGGGTAAAACGATAGTAAATTAGATGCTCTGCTTTGTGGTGGTAATCAAGCATGGTTTGGTGAAAAATTAAATTATACTCGAGAAAATGATGATAATTAGTATATTTTATTGTAAAACTGCACTTTTATTCGAACGCAATAATTTATTATAGAAAGCTTATCATTAATAATTTTTTAAAATAAGGTTTTGAATTAATGCTGGGTATTAGGATGTCCAAATCGATAATAATTTTTGGAATTTCAAATTTCTTTTCTACAATTTCTTTAAGGGTGCAGGACTCAAGTGTTAATCTTAAAATTCAATTCTTCATTTTACTCAACGAAAATTATAGATAAATATTTTTTCGCTCTGTAGCACTAATATGTTTTCAAATATAAGACTGTGACAGAGCGAAAACATATTTAGTTTCGATAATTTTTTCATAAAACAAGGAATTGAAAATCTGATTTCAAAGTTATTTTTTTTTAAATATAGCGCAAAAAATTGGAAAATTATAAATCGGTTTATATTACTATTCGCTGACGTTTAATTCTCTTTCTCTCATTTTCATGTGACCATTGAATATTAGAATCATTTTGGGACAGTCATAAAATAAATTTTCAAATTTCTCCTGCTTTTAAAGAATCTCAAAATTAATTTAGGGACAGGTCGACTTGACTCGACTGGATTAATCGAACTACTGATATGTGAATCTAATTTTCTAGAATCAGAGAAGTACGACGAGTGGCTAGCAGCGACGGAGAGTCCACCAAAACCAAGTTCAGCTTTTCGCCTAGACGATGATGCGGAATTTCCACCAGTTACACAAAGAACGGAATAAAGCAAATATTATTAACATATCAGAAGACGAAGAGACTCGCCTAAGGAAAAGAAGTGAGCAGAGACAGTCTGGATTTTATCCTACGATTTGCGTTCTCTAAGTACTAACGAACCTTACAGTTAGAGAAAGTTGAAAGATTTTAAAAAAGAAGACGTTATGCGACGATTTTTCTCTTCGACTTTTAGTTCCTGGGTGCAATCGCTTTTAAAGTCTTTATAAAGCTGCCAATGAGACATGGCATGTTGTGGAAAATACAAGGAATGGGAAACAGAGATTTCCTGTGTTCACCGATTGTTGTGTTAGATTATTTGTAATTTATTAATTTAATTATCATCGGTGCCAATTCGTAGATCCTCCGGGACGTTTAACGACACTGACGCGCTTTTCAGCGAACTATCTGTACATTATAATTAATTATTATGTTATAATTATTACTATTATCATCATTATGGTAGAGCACACCGTATTTGTCGTAACTCTTGTCTATGTACTATTGTAACCAAATGAGCATGTATTCGAGTTACCGTAGAAATTACTGAGTGGAGCGTACAATGCGTAAACGCTAGGCCAGTGTCATATATCCACAATATGTCTTTCGGTTTTATACTAACGAATCTTGTTTAGTCTATAGTTTTACTTTTATAAAAAAGAATAAGCGTTGATGAAAAAATGTACATACATACAAATGTTTACTCATTGATGTAAGTACTCATAAGATTATTATCAATATTCTCGTCTTGTATAACTTAGTTTCTTATGGTTTAAAGCATTAAAATGTTTTCCGGAAATTTTCCACTCCAGGTTTTTCGATAATTACCAAAAAGTGGAAGTACATATGTAATGATAGGATGTACAGATATTTTCAAACGACTACTTGTTTACCAACATCTCGAAGCAGCGAGTAAACTTTTTATCTAATAAAATTCACTTTTTCTCAATCTCGATTGTCTGTTATTTTATAGGTACAATATTTTATACTTTTTAAATATTAACTTTAATTTAAATATTTTAATTTTCTAAATCTAAAATTATTCTAAATTTAATAATCTCATTTCGAAATTGGTAATGCCTATTGACATTTGTTAACGTCTAGAGCAATTCCAAGCCTGTGACATTAAATAATCTGAAATAGCAAAGATCTAAATAACGAAAAAAAAAATCTATAAGAGGAGCAACTTATTTCTGAAGAAAACAAAAAGCGAAGAAATTCTCTAAGTAATTTTATTTTAATTCCTTTCTTTTCTCTTTTATAAAACAGTTCTAAACTGCAAGAAGAGAGTAATAATGACGTTTTGTACATTATACAATTTGAATACGAATGATTAATTGATACTACTCAAGCTTCAGACATTCATCATACGTGTATAAAAAAATTCGTTATTAAATTTATTTATTTAGGTTTTTATCGATTACAAACACGTTTGTGTAAAACAATCATGGCGACAGACTTTTCGCGAATGCTCACTTCGATTAAATACAAGATACTGAAAACTTAACTATAGAGATCGTCATCGCCATCATCTTCGAAAGGTGAGTCTCTTTGTGCTGAATCTTGAACACCTCCGCTTCCGCCTTGTGGAAATCTGCAAACATTAATAAACAATATTTAATAAAATGTCAGAAGTACGTAAAAGTCAGAAGTCATTTTAAAGTACGCAATTATTCATTTAAAATTACAGAAATAAATTGAATTAAATTTTTACCTGAAGTTCGTTCCAAATCCTCGAGATTGTTGTAGTGTCTGTGCAAACATTTCGTATTTACGGATATCGTTGTCAGAAACTGAACGGCGTGCGAACCTCATAGCTTCTTCAAAGTGTGCTCTCGTAATTTCAGGAACGGGATCATCTTCGTCCGTCTATATTAATAGAAAAATGACAATAATGTTAGTTAATTATTATTTAAATTTGATATGTAATTAGAAGTTTAAAAAGTATCCAACACTTACGTCCATGGAAACGGAAGGATTGGCTGCCTGTTCTCTTTCACGTCGAATTTCCGCCTCGATACACTGTCGAATAGCCAATTTGCAGGCTCTCTGGCAAATTTCCGTTAAATCGGCCCCGGAGAATCCATGGGTCACTTTTGCAATGTACACAAGGTCTACATCCTAGAAGGAAAAACAATTTAAAATTAGAAAATTATGAGAAAAGTTTCCTTATAAAGAAATATTTGCATTATCAGGAAATATGACCTTATCAGCACATATCATTTTAAATTTGTTGTGAAGCCTTACCTTAGCTACTGGAGATTTGCGTAAATTTGCCTTGAAAATAGCTTCACGGGATTTTTCATCCGGAAGGGGAATATAGATCAGCTGATCTAATCTTCCAGGACGTAAGATAGCTGGATCGATGATGTCTGGACGATTCGTGGCTCCGATGATAAAAACATTCTTCTTTGCGCCCATGCCGTCCATTTCAGTTAAAATTTGATTGATAACTCGGTCTGCAGCACCGCCAGCATCTCCCACATTTCCACCTCGTGATTTCGCAATTGAATCCAGTTCATCGAAAAACAGTACACAAGGTGCTGCAGATCTAGCCTTATCGAAAACGTCCCTGACGTTTGCCTCCGATTCACCGAACCACATGGTCAACAATTCTGGTCCCTTAACCGATATGAAGTTGGCTTGACATTCGTTGGCGATCGCCTTTGCCAAGAGTGTTTTACCACACCCTGGAGGGCCGTAGAACAACACACCCCTCGATGGCTGCATACCAAACTTCAAGAACTTGTCAGGATGCTCAACAGGGTACTGAACTAATTCCTGAAGTTCCATCTTCACATTTTGCAGACCACCGATGTCGTCCCAAGTGACGGTAGGTACCTCCACAATCGTCTCGCGAAGAGCGCTTGGGCTGCTCTTTGTCATTGCATACTGAAAATAGATAGAAGAATTAATAATATAAGCTCATTTTAATCTTATTGATGTTACTCAAAAATTTAGAATCTAAAGAACAACTATTCTATTGCAAATTTAACTTACTTTAAAGTTCTCCATTGTAACGGCCAGTGAGTTCAATACTTCAGCATCAACAACGTCGTCATCTAAATCAATCAAATCCATTTTTTCACGAATTTGCTGAAGAGCAGACTCGGAACAGAGAGACGCCAAATCAGCACCAACATGTCCGTGAGTTTCGGCTGCAATCTGTAAATAAAATTAAGAAAATTTCCATAATTAAATTTGAAAAATGTAACTTTCTTTTTAATAATATTACAAATGATGAAGTTACAAACCTCCTCTAACTCTACATCCTCAGCAAGTTTCATGTTCTTTGTATGGATGCGCAAAATCTCAAGACGTCCAGTCGCATCTGGAATACCGATATCAATTTCTCTATCAAAACGACCGAAGCGACGTAGAGCGCCGTCGATACTGTTAGGCCTATTGGTAGCAGCCATCACGATGACGTGGGAACTCTGCTTCATTCCGTCCATCAAGGTGAGAAGTTGAGACACAATACGCCTCTCTACTTCTCCATGCGTCTTTTCTCGTTTAGGCGCAATAGCATCAAGCTCATCAATAAAGATGATAGCCGGGGAATTCTTATCTGCTTCCTCGAAAGCTTTTCGTAGATTACTCTCGGACTCTCCGGCGAGTTTGCTCATGATTTCGGGTCCGTTTATCAGGAAGAAGAAAGCTCCGGTCTCATTTGCAACAGCCCTGGCAATGAGAGTTTTTCCAGTTCCTGGAGGTCCGTAGAGGAGAATTCCACGGGGTGGCTTGACTCCGATAGCTTTGAAAAGCGATGGGTGTCTCAATGGAAGCTCTACCATCTCTTTTATTTGCGCCAATTGTTTTCGGACGCCGCCGATGTCGTCATATCCAACAGCATTCAATGCCTCTTCTTCCTCCTCACGTTTGATTGGATCACCCTCGCAATGAATTACTGTATCAGGAGCAACAATACAATATGGACCGGGGTCAGTTTCAACGACTTTGAATTCGACTGCTCGCATTCCTCCGCGAACGATGAAATTATCATCCTTGTGAATTGGGCGGTACGCTTCCAAAAAGTAAGGTTTCAAGTAAACCTCGAAGAGATTACCAGTGAGACCTTCGACGGTGTCGTCCATCGGCAGTACGTGAATACGTTTTCCGTACTTCACGTCTGGAGCCGCTTGCACAGAAACGACATCACTTAAACGAACTCGCAAGTTCGTTCGGACCACGCGATTCATCTTTATTTTTTCATCTGGGCAAGTTTCATCGGAAAGAACAATGCAAACTGTTTCCTTGCGGCGTTTGCCCTTCAATAGAACCGTGTCGCCTCGGAAAAGCTGGAGCTCATCCATTTTCGCTTGCGACAGCCCAATAACAGAGTTGTCATCGTTGGTAGCTTCGTCAACGATCAACCTGTTTGGCCTATCCTTCTTGCGCAAAATTGCGGTGGATAAATCCTCACTGTAACAAAATAAAGGAGTTTTATTGGTATTTTTAAATTTAAGATAAAGAAATAAATCAGATTTTTAGTTGCTCTTTGAATACAACAAAGAAGTATAAAATAGCATATTTCTGTCGTTTAGAAGTTGCCAAAACGCAAATTGTAAACAAATAATAACAAAGGATCAATAACAAGAATTTCTTTTGTGTCTCTACTCATAAAAAAAGCATCTAAGTACATATAGTCGAAGCAAAATTATATTTAATAAGTAGAATAATTTAAACAAATAATTTAAAACACTTTTAAGGGTTTGTGGTGATTACCATAAGAGTAAATTTAGTTTCACGAACTTTACGTTCGCCATAATAATTTTTTACTAAAATTCGGCCATTTACCTCCATTTCGTACAGCGGGGGATAAATGGCTTAATTTTAGTGAAAAATTTTATTGTAAACGTAAAATTGACGAAATTAAATAACACTTATGGTACATTATTGCAGGGCCCTATAAATAATTGATAAAATTAAAATCAAATGGAATTGGTCATAATGCATAGGTTTTATTTGTCAAATGGAAACCATTATCTAGAATTTAAATACGTTTTAACGGTATCTCACTGCAAGGTTAGAAACAAGTGAAGAATTTACTCGCCAATCTTTACGTTTAATGATAACTTAATTGTTCGATGGAGATGTTTTAAGGAATTTTATTGTGAAGACAAAATTATAAACATCTGAATGATAAATTTTATAGCTTCATCTGTTGACTTGGCATCGAAAAATCCTTTGTCACCTTATCATCGTTCGGCAATGATGAATCGTTAAAAAAATCAGGTCAACGAACGGGATCGGAATTTATGAATTTTAGAAGGGCAACTACTTTTCCATTAAATTATTTCTTACAGAGAAATTAAAAATTATTAAGATTTGACGTGAAAATTAGGAAACATCGCGTGGCGTCGACATGATGACAACGTGAAATTGATAGGCGGACTCGGCGTTCAGTTTAGAAAAATCATTGTTTTATACGAAAAAAGTATGTAACTTGTAAAAATCAATAACCCTCGAATTTACATAAATTTTTGTGACTGACTTACCTTTTAGCGTCACTCATAATTCACAGGAGCTTTTATCAAAATTAATAAGCAAAGTAAATGATCCTTCTAGTTAGTCAGGAAATCACAAACTGCTTACTGACACTAACTCAAACACAACTGCTACACTTACATGCAACTGCTGTGAATTAGTGTGCATATGTGATATAGTTTTACATTTTATTCCTTGAAGTTCTCGCCAATGACAGAGTCTCTAAGGATCACTAGATGAATGTGATTGGCTGAGATGCCTAGTGACAAAACGCCGACAAGGAATGGCACGCACCCCCACACCAAGCATTACAAAATAAAAAGCTTTCAAAAACTGGAACAAGTTGGAAATCCCGGAAGAGTGGCGTGGATTTCCATGAATCCGGAATGCGGGGATTTTCTATTTGAAAGCTCTATCTGCTCTATATCATCTCATCTCTGCGAAATCATTTTGATATCCAAGTGACATCCAATGATATCTAGCCAATCAAGTGCTGAGATTTTAATGGTTCAATAAAACGCACCCTTATGCATATGAATTTTTCTATTTTCGCTTTTTTCTATCCGTATCCCGTATTTTATCAAAGAAAAGATCAAGGATATGTTTTGAATTAATTTACTTTATTAGATATCAATCAAATTGAAGTTAAAAGTATGAAAATATCAAAAATATAAAAAAAAAGTCACAAATATTTCGAAGTCGATAAATGATATCATGTCGGTAATGTCGATCCCTAAACTAACGAATCGGGATTAGGAAGTGATGATACCGGCGGAGAGTACCATAATCACATGTTCATAGCAGTGTGCCCAGATCTGAAATCAGATGCCCTCAGTCCGAAGTGCTCGAAAGGGACAAAGTGACCAACTTAAACTAAGGCGGAGAGCGTCCGTCCTTTTATACCTGCGTTTTATTACTTTAAACCTAATTGCCCAGTACACCTGGTGTTTACACAATTCAAGAAATTCCGAACCTTCTAGATATAGACGCATTCTCGAACTTTCTAGATGTAGAGTTTCCGAGTTGATTTTCCACAACAATAGGTGACCTTAAAAATCTATGGGGCAGAGGTTCGAAAATACCGTTAAAAGTCGAAAATAAACATTTGTGGTGTCCTATGCTGATAGAAGAAATCATGTATCTATCGAAAATCACGTAGAGAATGGAACTCCTATATTTCTATCCAGACGCAAAGCGAGTTTCATTGGATTTTATACAGCTGTTTTATCGGTTATCAATATTTTTTATGCATATATATATATATATATATATATAT
>UCOH01006175.1:0-13534 GCA_900474275.1 Synergus japonicus
GTAACTTCTTGAAATATGTATAAATCAACTGCCATAATATTCATTGCAAAATAAAACTACCAGTGCTTAAAAAAAATTCGTAAATATTGTCTTTTTTTGACGTCCTAAGTGTATCTAACCCCTTAAGTAAATCGAGTACCAGTAAAAGTTCATATATAACTTACAAGTCCATGAAGAATAAAAGAGAATTTTTATTACAATTCCATTTTTTTGTTTTCTTTTATTTTCTTTAAGATGAAGGTCTATCTTTCCAACAGAGTATATTTGGAAAACATAAAAGTTTGTTAATGTAACTTCTGAAGGATTTCTTGTAAGGTTAATTTACAACAAACATAATTTTTTGAAGTAGTCATTACACGTGTACAATATATTTTTGCTTTTACTTCTCGATAGTACAATTCATATAGTTGTTCAAATAACTTTAATTTATCATGCACATGGTTATATGGTTAAGATTTTTTACTATACTTTTGTTTATCAACTCACGTCAAATGAAGGTAAAAGTAGTACGCATGCGGGTGAAATTAATTCAATTATTTTAAACGGTGCTTTCGAATTAATTTTAAGTGACTATACATTATTTGTTAATAACATACAAAAAACTCATTATAATTATTCCGTTTATGTAAAGGAAATTGGGAGCAACTAAAATGACTGTACATTGTTTCTACATAAATAAAAGAAACTGAAAAACTATTATAGGACTCTTAATTCAATTAAGTGAAGAACTATTATACGAATGGGTTATATTTTTGAATGAAATTAAAATAAAATTTTAGCTTAAATGTATAATTGTATACGGCATATTATGCCATATTATGCAGAGGCTCCTGATATACAGTTTGCTGCTTTACCATCGAGTATCACAGTTGGCATAGGCACAGGCGCATCTTTTTGCTTCCTCTTTCAAGAAAAGTCCATCAAGTGACCCCTGCCAATTTGATTCTTCAATATATATGTAGTAGTACTCGAGGGGAGAATCTTGACAACTGATTTCAATTCATTTCAAACGATTTCAAATGATTTCAAAACTAATGTCTAAGGTTAGCCAGATTCTACTCTTGCTTTGCGATTTCAATTCTTCGACGCTTAACGACTACTGACACTCTTTTTTCTTTCATAACGCATTCTTTTGTCTTCAAAAGATCTGTGAAGAGGATTTCTTTTTCTATTCAAAGAGTCCCATCTTCCTTGATAGCGACGTTTCATTTCCTTAATATCCTGGTGAAATCGCTCACCTTGTTCTTAGCTATAGTTTCCGAGATTTTCTGGAAAGTGGTCAAGATGAGAATGTAGGAAATGTAACTTTAAGTTCATTAAGCAGCCTCCATTTTTGAAACTTTGCACCAAATCTTCAACTAAAGACTCGTAATCATCACTCTTCTGATTTCCCAAGAAATTCTCTGCGACCTTTTTGAAACTTGACCATGCAGCCATCTCTTTAGGATTCATTTCTATGACAAATGTTTCGCCTCTAAATAAAGTTTGAATTTGAGGACCATCAAAGATACCTTCTTTCAATTTAGCATCACTGATTTCTGGAAATTTCTTTCCCAAATATTAAAAACAGTTGCCATCTTTGTCCAAGGCTCTGACAAACTGTTTGATTAGACCAAGTTTGATGTCATATGTTACTCTCTTGGGGGACAGCGTACCAACCAGCTGGCACTCTACGGCATGCGACGATCTCTCCAGCACAGAGCTTAATGGTGAGTCCACAATAAAGATTAACCTCGTGAACAGAGTTGACAGAGTTTTGACGTGATCTGTAGAGCACGTCAACTCTGCGATAGTTGATAGCAGTGTTCAACTCGTCTGCTTGCAACGTAAAAACAACCGAAGTATGAACGTCTCGTCGAAAGTTCACGAGCTTAGTCTCTATTGTGGACTCACCATAAAGGAAGGCACTCTCGCTCGACAAGACAAGAGACTTTTCCTGAAGAAGCAACTCGCCTTGCCGGCCTGCCACTAGTATCTCGCTACAGTCAGGAGACTCTACTTGCAGGGCTCTCAGCCGCAACGCTCCTCTGATTCAGCTAGGGCAACCGAACCAAATAAAGTAAAATCTACTACTAACGAGCAACTTTTTTATTCAAAATAGTTCTATTTACAACTACCCTCCGCCCTTCAAACATTAAGCAGTTCTTTTCAGAACTATCCTACAAGGTTGGGAAGACCCCGGAACTAACGCTCTACTTCGATAGAGGGTGAGACAACTTTTCAGGGCAGATAAAAGAGCCATTCGGATTAACCACGAATAGCCAAGAATTCGAGACAGAGGCACCGACTCCGAAGAGCTTGAAAACGGATCAACCTATCAGTCAACGATAACCTACGAGAGGGACGAGCAGGGCCGTGCGCAGGAATTCATGTTGAGAGAGGGGTTCGAAATATTTTTATGATTAATTAATATGTTACAATAAAAAAATTTCCTTCAAACAATCTTCTTTGATGTAAAATAAATACTTATTTTTAATTGTAATTTGTCTATGGGGGGGTTGAACCCCCAAACCCCCCCAACCTTGCGCACGGCTCTGAGGACGAGTAATACACTCGAGAACTTTTCCGGAAAGTTACCACTGACATACGATATTTTTAACCCTAGACAGGGTACACGGGGTATTTTACAACCCCAAATGGAAATCAAAGTATGCTCCTGAACTTATAGATTTTTTTGCATCGATACAAATATAAGTGAAGCACGTGGGGACATGAGAGCCCCAGAAACCTTTATACGTATACTTACAAACACCGAACACCCATTTGTGAAAAATGCTTATCTGATAATTAGCTGATAGTTAGCCCTATTCTAACCTTTTTTAAATTTTAGTCTGCTGTTCTTTTTTTCCAGCTTTTATCGCTTGAAGAAGATTTAATCCAATCGCTCGTCCTCTTACAAACGCTTTTTCTAAATTTGCATTCCACATTTCTGAATCAATCCATTCCATGTCGTTACGATCTTCAACTCGACTTATTTCATGCGCTACAATGCAAGTTTTACTCGGAATTAACAATTTTAAAATATCTTCCGTTTTGTTAGGCATATTTGGTTGCACTTTTTTCTTTTCAGATTCATCAATATCATCTGATTCTTTCTCTTGTTTCTTTATTTTTGTTCCGGATTTAATAATAGAAGTATGAGCACTCTGCCATGACTCTAAACACGACTGTGTCCTTAAAAAATTAGCTTCTGCCCTTCCAATCGAATAATCGGTATTTGAAATCATAGAAATTGAATCTTTGAAAGCTGGTTTTAATTCTGACGGAGACTTGCATTCATCTTCTACAATATTTAAAAACATTTCCCGCTGCTTGGTTTCGTTCACGTTTCCTAATATTTCTTTTTGGCTACCATCAGATCTGTAATTTATTGAATTCTTCACCTTTTCTGATATCTTTTTGAACTTTTGAGACAATCTTTGACCGGACATGGATTTTGATTCAACAATAGATGCATCAATTTTGCCATTAATTTTCAGTCGAGGAATTTTTGAAGGAGGAATGCTACCATCTCCTCGATTTTTAGAGCCTTTCAGAACTGTTCCACGAGCAGATTCAGAAGATGCATATTCATGAACTCGCTCTTTTGAGGAAAATGAATTTGATTTTAGAGGAATTTTCATACATGGCAGCTTTTCTAAAATACGATATTGCAACTTCGAATCGACATTTGAGTTTTTCATTTCTGATATCCGAAGTCTAGAAAAATTGGGTGAAGATATTTGAAGGTTTCTTTTAACTGCATCCAATATTTAAAATTTTGGTGCTTACAGAGAATTTGTAGATTGTTTGGAAGACTGCAATTTAAAAGTAGCTGAGTGGGCAATTTTCTTTATTGAATTCCTCTCTTTCGTGAACTTCGTCGATTTTAAAAAATGAGATGAATTAAAGGAAGAATGGCTAGTTTTTGAAACATGTTTCGCGGATTTTACTTCGAGAGGCAATTTTCCTTCTTGTTTGGGTTGTATAGAATATTCGTTTTTCTTCATCATAGAAACTTTTTTAATTTCAGTCTTTAGGTTTTGTACATTCTGTATCATATATTTTTTTCCCATTAACCAATTTTGTTTCTGTAAATATGAAAATTTGTTTTAACGTATATTATTTTAAGTCATAAAGTAGTTTGAATTGCTTAAAATTTTAAACT
This sequence comes from Synergus japonicus, assembly GCA_900474275.1. Classification (NCBI taxonomy): domain Eukaryota; kingdom Metazoa; phylum Arthropoda; class Insecta; order Hymenoptera; family Cynipidae; genus Synergus; species Synergus japonicus. Next base: position 4,148 of record UCOH01006175.1, read on the forward strand.
AAACATTCAAGCGATCGCAGCTTAACCCTCCGCTATGTTTGTGGGTCGTTCGTGACGCAGCTAATTTTTTTAGAGTAAATTTTATTATGAAGAACACCAAGATTTAAAAGCGGAGATTAAAAAATTCGAACACAATGTTTTATTAAAAGGGTTACTATTAGGAAACTATCTTTTCAAGAATTTAGGATTTTTAAGTGGGAGGTTTGCAGTGATTTGCAACACCTTTGAAATAAGGGTTTCCGATTTCTAAATCTCGAGCTCAAACTGGAGTCTTAACACCGTTGGGGTTCCAGAACGCCAAGGTTTAAAAGTGGAGATAAAGAAATCGGAACACAATATTTTATTTTATTAAAGAGTTAGGGGAGATCAGGGCACACAGGATCGGCGGGGCACAGGGGTTCGCTTCATTAAAATTGTATTTTGTGGTGCGACCTCTTCGTAATGGCCGTAATTACATTTTTTAGTGACTATTTCAGTTTGTGTCAAGTCGAGACGCATTTTGAATCAACGCTTTTGGAAAAAAATATAAAAAACTAAAATTCAAGGAAAGCTGATAAGAAACTTTCATACATCCTGCCTTCTCATTTGTTTATCAGTACTTTAATTGTTGAAATGTTTATTAAGTACATGTTAGTGTTCACTTAGCTTACTTTTTGTCGAAATTTCGTTACCGAAATGTTCGATGTATTAAATGTAGGTTAGCATTGTTTATGAATTGACTGCGGGAGCACAGAGGACCAGGTAGTGGTGGGGCACACAGGACCTATGCAAATTGCGACTATGAATTTTATATCCTCACTGTTGATAGAATATTTTTATTTATTTAAATATTCTTCCTTTTAGATGGTGCACATGCATCATGATGCATGTGCTGGAGTAGACGAGAAAGACGAATACATAATTTTTTAGAATTGTTCTTAAACATTGAATAAAAGTTCTTTAATTTCTTTCTTTTTTAAATAATAAAATTGTTTAATAGCAAAAGTTAATAATTTGTATATGAATTAAATACGCGGGACAATGAGGATCGGCAAAGTCTTTTGTGCCCCGCGGGCTGGGGCACAGAGGTCCAAAAATTTTTTTCTAAATTTGTCATTACATACTGGAATTAAAAATAATAATGTATTCTAGTAAATCGTTGATCGAAAGTAGATAGTTTTTGTAATATATATACCGAATTTCAATTAAAAGTACGTGTTATTTATAATTATATTATCGAAAGAACGTTAAGCTGTCCTCTGTGCCTTGTTCTCCCCTACTATTTTTAGGAACACTCTGTTTATGGGGATTAAGGATTATTAAGTGGAAGGTTCACAGCGACTTTTAATAACAATCACTTAGGATAGGGATCAATGGGAATAGAAGACAGGACTTGGGCGTTGGCGTCAGATACATAAGGTCCGAAAACCTGGTATCTAATACTAACCGCACAAATTGTTACGTAGGTAGAGATGAAATAAAAAGTCCCTTGATTCCTGGCAGAAGACTAGTTAAAACATCGAGACTGTACAATTCAGTCGAAGCCCGTTTTCGAGAGATGCTACTGGTCTAGTAGATAGGTTGGCGTCCCATTTGTGCGTTTTGCGTTACGTCATAATGAGAGAGACAAAGATAGAAATATACTTTTCTCTCTTTTACTCTCATTATGACGCAACGTAAAACGCATTTATGGGACGGACTGTAACTGAGGTATCTGTTGTAACAGTGGTGATATTCTTGTAACTCAGTTGAACTGGTGAGAAAGCGCCGTATTTATAATAGCTGGCTGGGGGGTTGCTGGTGGGGACGCGCAATGTGATTGGTCGTTGCTGTGCAGTTCGTACCAACCAGAAGCGCGCCCCTCCCCATCGCCGGTGTCGCAGCGCTTTCAAAGTTCAAATAAGGACCGTTCTTTTCGCTTTGTTGCTTCTTCCATATAAGGGCCGTTATTCTCGCTCAGTGCAGTCTCGACGTTATATTTAGATTTTTATTTATGAATTATCTTTAGAAATAGAATGGGTATACACAAATAAAAACGTGAAACTTTTTTTTTAATTAATTATTTAAAAAGTTGTATAATACAATTTTCACCACCATGGACTTGTTCCGGGCTTTCAACCAGATCCCGGTTGCCCGTTCATGTCGTTTGGTCTTCGAAATGCAGCCCAAACTCAACAGCGTTTCATAGACGAAATACTCAGAGGACTAAACTTCCTCTACGTCTACATGTACTTGGGGAAAATCCTCGTTAAAGTTCTAGGAATACGAGGTAACAAATTAAGGCATTAAACCTTAACGAGAGAAAGTCGAAGCAATATTAAATTTTCCCCATCCAAATACTGCAAAAAATCGTCGATATTTTCTAGAAACGATTAATTTTGATCGTCTAGTTATCCCAAATGCAGCTGAAACACAATCACGCTATTACGTGGAAATATTAAAGGCGTTCGGCTTTTACGTGGCCTTTCCCCAGTCACGTGGAATCCAGAGGCTAAACAAGCCTTTGAAAATGCAAAAGGAGCCTTGCAGAAGCCGCTCTACTCGCATTTGCAGCATCTAGAGCACCTTGTAGGAGGCCGGTGGGTAGGAATTAAGAGTGGTATGGAGGTTTTAAAGTTCTGTGATGAGAGTATTTTCGTATTACCAGATGAACGTGTTCGACTCCCGACGATTTTTTGCTTTTCCCGGGGTGCGCTTGGTCCAGTTATATTAAACCGAACTCAATAATACGTAGCCGAGGGAAAGAGGGTAGTTGTTTTCTTGAGAAGATCCAAGATGGGTAAATGGTTATCGTGGAGGCTCACGTCGGCTTCTCTAATGGGCTGTGGGTCGGAAGATAACCGATAGTATCTTCTAGTTTGGTAATCACTTCGCCAAGAGGTACTCGATGTGCTAACACGGATTGACAGAGGTAATCTGTGATTTTTTCCAATGAGTTTGTCTCCTCGTTAGACGAGAGAGGAAATAAAGAAAGTTGTACCCGCAAGGAAGGGAATTCGTCTAAATTTGATGACTGAGGTGAGTCACTTATTGAGGGTGCACAGGCGATGAGATTGGAATTTGAGTCATTTAGGCTCACAGGCGTTAAACTTAATTTCAGGAGTTGGAGGGATTAGTTCTTGCATAGGGTAAGTCGGTGCAAAACAGTATACGGGGCAAAGAGGTATAGAGGATTTTTTAAAGCGACATTTGACCTCAATTATTCGGTATTTTCAGTTTGTTCTTTAGTAGTGCTTATGTTATTTCCGGAGTATAGTATGATTCCCATTGTTTTTTCTCGAATAACGCGAGGCCCGCGTCACAGAAGAGCGTCCTTACTAATTTCTTGATTTTTCAAGGCAAGTATGTTATAGTTTAATTAATTATTAATCACATCTCTGTAGTATTACGCTGTAGCCTGCACCATTACCTTTTATTTGCATATACAATTAAGTGTTTTTGTTGGTTATACTTTTTTACGCGTTTTAATTTTCATGCAGAACCTGGAGGAAAACCGGTTTGGGCAAAGCGGTATACTAAAAAAATCAGACAGATAAAAAAACCATCACTGATTCAGTGAGCACCGTTGAAAGAAAACCCCTTCGCAACTAATGTAACTTTGAAATATTTTTCTGGATGATTTTAAAGCCCGTTATCTGTAGTTTATTTTCAATGAGTTTTATATACTTTAAAGACTGTTTGTAGAACATGACGATACTTAAACATTTAATAATAAAGTAAGAATTGCGACATCCTGAAGGCAACCCTTAGAGTATAGTCACGTCTTTTAAACTCTACACGAAGAGAAAAATCACCGTTTGAAATGACGCTTATACGTCGTTTAAAACTACCAGTACGAGAATTGTAGATTGAAACTACGATACGTATCGTAGTTTCAAACTACTATTTCTTCGCTTGAATCCACGATTTTCGTCGTTTGAAACGACATGGATTGTAGATCGTAGATCGTAGAGGCGTGGCCTAATTCAGGAATGCAAGAGTTTCTTAGTTTTAAACGACGAAGTGATTCGTAGGATGAAATGACGATATTCCTGAACTCAGACGACGATGAATCGTCGTTTAGGATTATGATGCCCTTTCGTCGTTTTAATTGCTGATTTTTCTCTCCGTGTAATAATGATTTACTTCTGCAATGTCAGACGTATTTGAAAATTTACATGGCAACAAATTTTTTGTGGTGTCCTAAAAGCGTCTTTCAATTTTATGCTTAATTCTTACATTTGATGTTGGTCGATACTATTGTTTCTCCCAAACTAAATGCCAGACAATAAGACGTGTAAATTTCCAACGACCATTGCGTAAATATTTGTTTCATGAATGATCTTTGTAAAATCAAGTTTTTTTTCATGGTTAAGCTAGTTGTTTAGTTTCTAATTTTCTGCAATTTGTACCTATTAAAAATATACAATTTCTATTCAGTTCATCAGTTTCATTTTTTAAGGGTTAAGGCAGTTGAGAAATAATGTTACATATACAATAATAAGCGTAAAAAATAATGGCTGACCAACGAACTTGACCTTCATTATAGTAAACTAAAAGAGTATACCATAGGCCATTCCAATCTGTCAATTCTTTCGAAAGTTATCGTGCCCATAAACTAAAAATCTACAGACAGACAGACGCATTCGTAAAAACATGTTTTTTGGGTTCAGGAGGTAAAGGGTTCCAGAACACACAAAGTAGGACTGAGTTCCAGAAATCGAAATACTGTTTTATCTTTAGGGATTCATGGGAAAATAAGGAGCTTCACTTTGATTTGTAACAGCTTTTGTAACAAGGTTCTTCATCTTCTGAATCTCACTTTCCAATTGGCTTCTTAACACCGGTAAAGGGTTCCAGAACACAGAAATTAGAACAGAGTTCCAGAAATCGGAACACTATATTTCTCCAAGAGAACTCTGGCTGGACTCCTTATGGGGGAAACACGAAGAATTACTAAATCGTCATTGTTTTCATGGTTAGCTGGCTTAGGAGTACAACTTCGTACGTTTGTTATGCGTGGACAGGAATTCCAAATCCTTCCCTGGCATTATTGGGACTTGCACGCCCAGTAACGAAGTCGGAAGCATTCCGGACTGAAGAAGTCGTTGAGCGGCAGTCGGAGAGCGGAGACCGCTGGGGAAGCGCTCGTGGAAGCCTGTCTACTGTGCGACAACGATATGGTACTGGAATATCGATAATTACTCCTGGAGGGGTGGCATCGTTTATGGCAAGAGCGAGGCGAATTTTCTCTGCTATGTGGCGTAGAGTACAAACGACAGCGCTTCTTTAAAATTTTCAACGTAACCGGCATCAATCTTTGTTCGTTTTGGGATTAAGAAAAAGGGGAGAAAAGAGGATAAGGCGTTCGCAGTGGATACACGGGATGCTTACGATCTATGCGTTGTGTCGATACTGAGGGAACTTGGCGAAACGAACGCCGTATTTGTAAGCCTCGTATGGGAGGTTAGTGGAAGAGATGCGCAGCGTGATTGGTTGTCGCTATTCGGGTTAGAACCAATCAGATTCATTCACTTGATCACCTTGGTCTACGGGCGGGGGAAATGACACGTAGACATATTTCCGAGAAATCAAAAACTGTTGAAGCCTTTGTTCCGTTTCAGCGCTTTGTATCTTGAAAGTCACCTTTATTTCTACAAGTAGATCGGTCATACACCGGGTGTCGAAAATACACATATTAATGTTTTAAAAGGTTTTGGCTTGAGGGAAAATAATAATATTGTTGCGAGCAACAATTTCAATTGTAATTATCATTATTTCTAATGAGAAATGGATACTGTTAAAGTGCGTAAGAAGGTCCTTTGAGATTATATTATTGCTAATGAGAATACTGACAGGCAAAGTTTGTTAAATTTGTTACAAACTGAGTACAGTCTTCATCCTGAATATTTTTACCACATTATATCCTCGACATACCTTTAACTTACTCTCCGACTACCTTTCCTACCCTCTGAAATGTTTTTAAAGACGAGATCCACTTCCCTCCCCCTGGAAAGCAAAGAAAGGTGTATTGTAGGCTATAATTATTCTTCGCTCAATGAACAGTCAACCCAAAATGAAAACAAAAAGGAATAAAGTCTGAGTAAATTATAGAATTCGCATTAATTTCTTTAGTAGCAATCCCCAGTATTCCCTACTTCTAAAAATTGACATATTATACTTTTTTTAATTCTTACTGATCATATTCTCACAGTATAGTAGAGATCACATTTATCGACTGTGTATTCGGAAATGACGGTGCGTAAATAAAGTATCACGGAAGCAAACCTTTGCGCGTCGATGTTTTACTGAATGTGGTGACTCGATTGCCGGTACTTTACACTGATGGTATGCAGACAATGCCTCTATTGGTAATCCATGGTACGGAGAAGATTAACGAATGAGATTAATGTCGGTAATTTAGTATGGAAGCAAATATTTGCGCATCAATACTTTACCGATTGTGGAGGCACCGAACCTACCTTATATTTTTCTAAAAAATGTTCCGAAGACAAATAGATTTTCTTTTGGAAATTTATGCTACCTGTTATTTGAACACTTTTTATCATTTTCCTAAAATTCACAGTGTTGAGAAAACATTTCGAACAATTGAATTTGTAAAAAAGAATTTACAGAGAGATGACGCTGAAACTAGCGGCTAGATTCTAGCGGCCCGGGAAATATTCTCGGTAATATTTCCATTATATTACAATTTCAAGTTAGTCGTTGAAACGAACGATAGATTAAGTAACGATAGGTATTTAAAATAATTAATTTCTTGCAAAAAACAGTTTTGCAAACGGAAATTTCGCTTATATTCAAATACTACATAGTTCAAAGATAATTTCCCATATTTTTAAAATGATTTATCGTGGTATTTAAAGCCAGGATAAATTTTGGAACGTACGGTTACTTAACGATAGGTATTAAAAATAATTAATTTCTTGCAAAAAACAGTTTTCCAAACGGAAATTTCGCTTATATTCAAATACTACATAATTCAAAGATAATTTTCTATATTTTTAAAATGATTAATCGTGGTATTTAACGCAAGGATAAATTAAAATTTTTTTTCAATGTAACCTTATATTGAAAAATTTATTCTGGCTTTAAATACCACGATAAATCATTTTAAAAATATGGGAAATTATCTTTGAATAATGTAGTATTTGAATATAAGCGAAATTTCCGTTTGCATAACTGTTTTTTTGCAAGAAATTAATTATTTTCAATACCTATCGTTATTTAACCTATCGTTCGTTACAACGACTGACTTGAAGTTGTAATACATGGAAATATTTCCCAGAATATTTCCCTGGCCGCTAGAATCTGGCCGCCACCCAGTGGGCACAAAATTTAGCGACATCTTTACGATATCGTTACGACGTAAAAATGTCGTAATGATGTCGTAAAGACGTCGCCAAATTTTGTGCCCACTGGGCAGTTTCAGCGTCATTACAGAGAGGAAATTTACAGAACACAATTATTTTATCGGAAGGTATTTTAATTTAAATGGAAATATTTTGCTTATTTAAAACCATCTTTAATAGCCATAGAAACCGTGAAAAAAGGAAGTAATCGTATTTTATTTTGAAATATTTTGTCGATGCATTATTTAAATTGTTAAAAGTAAACATTCTTTCAAGTACTAAATATTACCTTGCTTAGTTATAGTTATTCCACGCTCTCGATTTTATATGCCGAAATTTGTCATTACATATATCGATATGTTTCGTATCAAATTAAGGGGTTAGATACACTTAGAACTTTCAAAAAATCGATTTTTTATCACATTTATCAAATTTCAGCCAAATCGGAACAAAAATTTACTGAGATATACGAGTTCAAGAGACGGTTAATTATACAATGTTAAATTGTACAATAATTACAATGGTTGAATTAAGCAACCTTGTATTATACATAGTTCAAGCACAGTCTGCAACTAAAGAAGAAGGTACCATTTATGGTCCTGGAATCGATAACTAAATGTAAGTTGAATAATTAAGATTTTATTTACACGTAAATTATACTTAAATCTTTAAACGCGTTTTTCTCGAAACCACGTTTTCAAAGTCGGTGAACACTCTAGCTCCAAAACGGCTGAACCAATCTTTACCAAATTTTAATCAGTTATTAATAATATAAATGTCTTCCAAATGAACGAAAGATGTTTATTTTATCGATTTATTTTTTAGCCTAAAATTCAGCATATTTTTTCTCGAAAACATTTTTTTTTCAAATATTCGCAATTATCGTAAAAATTTGAAATTTTGTCAAAATCGATCATTCATTTGGGAGAGAAAGTGGTTTTCTAAAAAATGACACAAAAATTTTTGATTTCAGATGATCCAGATTTAACCAGGAGTGTACACTGCAACATGGTTTTTTTTGGACCTTCCGGCGATTGATTATAATTCACGTGTTTATCATTATTTTTTCACAAAAAAATTCCTGTAACTTCTTGAAATATGTATAAATCAACTGCCATAATATTCATTGCAAAATAAAACTACCAGTGCTTAAAAAAAATTCGTAAATATTGTCTTTTTTTGACGTCCTAAGTGTATCTAACCCCTTAAGTAAATCGAGTACCAGTAAAAGTTCATATATAACTTACAAGTCCATGAAGAATAAAAGAGAATTTTTATTACAATTCCATTTTTTTGTTTTCTTTTATTTTCTTTAAGATGAAGGTCTATCTTTCCAACAGAGTATATTTGGAAAACATAAAAGTTTGTTAATGTAACTTCTGAAGGATTTCTTGTAAGGTTAATTTACAACAAACATAATTTTTTGAAGTAGTCATTACACGTGTACAATATATTTTTGCTTTTACTTCTCGATAGTACAATTCATATAGTTGTTCAAATAACTTTAATTTATCATGCACATGGTTATATGGTTAAGATTTTTTACTATACTTTTGTTTATCAACTCACGTCAAATGAAGGTAAAAGTAGTACGCATGCGGGTGAAATTAATTCAATTATTTTAAACGGTGCTTTCGAATTAATTTTAAGTGACTATACATTATTTGTTAATAACATACAAAAAACTCATTATAATTATTCCGTTTATGTAAAGGAAATTGGGAGCAACTAAAATGACTGTACATTGTTTCTACATAAATAAAAGAAACTGAAAAACTATTATAGGACTCTTAATTCAATTAAGTGAAGAACTATTATACGAATGGGTTATATTTTTGAATGAAATTAAAATAAAATTTTAGCTTAAATGTATAATTGTATACGGCATATTATGCCATATTATGCAGAGGCTCCTGATATACAGTTTGCTGCTTTACCATCGAGTATCACAGTTGGCATAGGCACAGGCGCATCTTTTTGCTTCCTCTTTCAAGAAAAGTCCATCAAGTGACCCCTGCCAATTTGATTCTTCAATATATATGTAGTAGTACTCGAGGGG
>UCOH01006176.1:0-13576 GCA_900474275.1 Synergus japonicus
GTGGTTGAGAGTGTGTATGATTCTTGTGGGTAGAGTTTATAGTGTTCCTTTGAAGGCGTGAGTTTGGGTATGACAGTCGATGTCCTCTTGTAGATTTAGAGATTTATTAGTGTTGCAGGTGGCTCGGGTCGTAAGGGTCATTGACATAAATGTAAATGAACTTAGTGTTTATAATTATAACTATGGCTTATGATGTGATGGTTACATGTTGTCAATGGTGATTATGATAATGATTAATTACTTAATAGTCGAACAATTAATTAATAGTTAATTAATAATTAGTTAATTAATAATTAGTTAATTAATGTCATGCTGACATGACAATATAATTTTTTTTATAAAAAACTCATTGTTTATTAATAAAAAATTATGTAAACATTGTTTAATTATGTAAATTATACTTACATTTAGAGCTAGATACTTAATTTGCATTAAAACATTCAAATATGACTGTACTTGCCCCGCATGGTGCACTCAGATGATTATATGTAAGAAAGGTCCACTTTCTAAAGTCATAGCTCGTGACTTATTAAAGCTAAGATATCCTCTTTTTTTCATTTTACGCAGAATTGAGTCTATTTTAATTTCTTTCCTCTGCGTTTCGTCCGCAGATCAAAAAGAAACGAGGTATATTTGAAAGTCCTAATTTTTCGAATTTTAATGAAAAAATGCAAAAAAAAAGGGAGTTTTTCAGAGATCATAAATCACGTACTACTGCACCAGAAGTGCAAAAGTGTCAAAAGTAGTCCACTTTGAGAGGTCATAACTTTAGACCTATTAGGGTTAGGACTTTGTCCTTTGCGGCAGATGAAAGATAAATACGTGAAATTTCATTCATCTGTAGAAAATTTTTTCATAAAATCATTAGGTTCGTTGGTACAGACAATGTTGCAAAAAGTAGTGATTTTCGACGAAATTCAGAAAAAAAGTGGTTTTTTGAAATGACTATAACTCGAAACCTATTAGAGATAGACGATTCGCTTTTTTTTTATTTCCTCAGAATTTTGCACATTATTTTTTTTTAACTTGAACTTTTTTTTGTTCAACGCAATGGAAATTGTTCGTCCACACAAACTTGATTTTTGAAAATTCTTTTTTTAACCCTATTGGCAATCGATCCACGGCACACATTTTTAAGGGTCATTCAGGACCCCATCCAGAAGCTATTTCCAAAAATAATGCGTCTGAGAGTTATTACGGAAAAAAAGTACCAATTGCCTGGACTACGAGTTACAAAATGTATTTGCACTAAGAACAAATTATGTGCAGAAAGTGTAGGAAAATACATTTGCTAATTTGTTCTTAGTGCAAATATATTTTGTAATTCGTCGAAGTTTTGCTTTATCACATTTTATCCAATGACGCTTTTTTTTACATAAAAGGATTATAACAGCGAATGACTGGCAGAGTCATGGTATAAATATAAATTTTGTACGATTTCATATTAAAAAAAATATTTTGTGACATGGTAGGCTCTATCAAAATAAACTGAAGAAACTAAGCAAAACAAAAACGACAATAACAAAAACATCTATGACTAAATTCGCTTTAAGCATCTTAAACCGGCCGTTGCATGGGATAGTGGATATGCACGTTTCAGCTTACAAGTGCATAATTCGACAACCAGAAGAGGCTACAAAGTTTCTTTTTTTTAATGAAATATAAAATCATAAGGAATAATTTGTATGAGAAAAGGTACAAAAAAAATACGAGCTTGAAATGAAAAATCAAATATTGTTTTGCATTTTTTTAAATGGAATTTTGAATTTTTCTTTTCTAAATTTTTACAGAAAAAAGTGCACTAAATTCTACAAAAGACCTATAAATTTTGTTAAAATCGATTATCGTAATTCCTACAATTTTGAAATATTTTCAAAAATATTTTAGTACAATGCCTCACCTACTTAACACTATTATTTCCCTTATTTTAAAGAAAATCGCCATATGGCTAATAACTTTGATATTTCTGACCTGGAATGTCTTATTGGGTAATTAATTTTTAGTTACTTAAACAAATTCCATTTGTTTAAAGAATTTTTTTTGACTCTCCGTGCGCAAAATTTTATTGCGCACATGCTGGGTTAAAAAAGCGTGTGCTAAATTAAGCTTTCCAAACATTCGTCTAACTCGCAGTTTATTATCGTTAAGTGACATATATTTATTTTCAAATATTTTTTGCCACTTTTTAAAAAATAAAAATGTTTCAAAACGTATTTATTGTTTAAGCAGTGTATATATATATATATATATATATATATATATATTCTGAATTAATTTAACAATGTTGATAAATATCTCAACAGAAAACAAAAATAATTTTTACTGAAAGAAAAGAAATTTCGATAAATTTGTTTAAACAATTAAAAAATAATATACTAATGTTGATATGTTCGAAAAAGTTTATCGAAGCTGTACCTTATTGTCATTTCACCCTGCCACATTGATAGAGTTGGAATTTTGGCAGATTAACGCTTTCTTTTGGAAACTTAGTGCGTCTCTGTGACCATTTACAAGCAGCCGCAAGACGTTCACCCGTCTGGGCGGCCCCAATAGTTATCGGTACATGTAGGGGCTCCTCACAGAGAATGAGGCTAACTACCGCTGTTGGAGCGGTTCTCATTGCTCCGATAATAATTCTGAATACGTATAAGTAATTTGCAGGCGGTCCAGCTTCAATTGGATCGTCTCGAGCTGCACCCAGACCATAGATGCGTAAAGTAGCTTTGGTTTCAGAATCTCTGAGGACAGCCAAGCGATTATTCTCGGCCCCAGTCCTCAGATTCTTCAAAGGTTGTAATGAACCTTCCACATTGCACTTCCATATGCTTCGCCCAGATCAGTTTTCTATCTAGTATGTTACCCATATATTTCACCGACTGTACTACTCGGAGCCTCTTTCCACAGGATATGGTGTTCGTTACAATAGCTACCTTATATTTTCTCGTGAAGACTATCAGATCAGTCTTCTCCCATTTTACTGACAACCCTGATGTAATGCACCAGAGCTCCACAATTCGCAAACCCGACCTCGTAAGACCCATGAGATTATCCAGATGGGCCTCCCTATTCAGGATCGAAAAGCCGGTTGCATATCCTTGAGAGTAGTATAGGAATGAGTTTGTTATTTCTAATGGTGATGGAATGAGAGAGGTGATAGATAGAGAACAAGAACAATTTATTTTATAAGGGTACAATTTCGGTATTTCATCTGATCGCCCGTAGCGTCTATTCTAGCAGCACTGTCGCTACCCGAGAGGCTAACGAATACTCCCGAGCGACTGCAGGTGAATATTCTCGAGCGGCTGACGAACGTTTCCGTAGCTGTGCGACCACAGTAACGGATCCTACAGAAGAAACCTTCATTATTCATATTTCGGAGTAGACTATTCATAACTAAGTACCACATAATGAGCGATAAAATACCCCCCTTTGAGTAGCTCAAGAAGACTCTAATAAGGACACTCAAATATGTATCAGACGGTCGGGTATAGCTGCGCCATTTCATGTAGCTTTTTTCGCTCTGCGCATCACAGGCAAACACAGACAATTTTTGTTAAATTGTCTGTATGAGTCTGTGATGCGCAGAGCGACAAACTGCCTGAAATGACGCAGCTATACCCGACCGTCTGATACATATTTGGGCTCACGACTGCCGTACCCCCTCCACTGGAGTAGAGTGTCCTTATTAGAGTGTTTTTGGGATAGCCCTAGGATATCGTTACTCTAACTGTACTGCCTCTCCATTTCGTCGATAGGCGCCTATACTGCAGCATACTCTGGATCCAGTCTATAAGCTGCTCAAGTACACAGCATTTCCGAGTATCCCTACATAAGACTTCAGGGGGAGTATTACTGAAGGTCCGTTATATATCGAAGAGGGTGCCCACCTTCTTCCAATTGCTACTCTATTCTTTCAACAACCTCGTGAAGTGCTGTATCGACAGAGCAGCCTGCTTGGAAGGTGTGTTGGCCAGGATTCAGTGGTTTATTAACTCTACTTTGTAACACCCTGTCACTGATGTACCTCTCGACCAGCTTCTACAATACTTTCAATATGAAAGCTGTAAAGCTGATTGGTCTGAAATCATTGGCAGCAGGGTAGCACTTCTTTCCTGTTTTGGGAAAGGAAAACACTGTTTTCCCTCCATGCCGCCAGCACGTGTCCCAGTGCTATACTAGCCTCGAAAACTTTCGTCAGGGGCAGTCATAAGACCTCTAGTCCCTCTTGTAGGAGGGCTGGGTATATTCTGTTCGCCCCCGGTGATTTATAAGGTTGAATGGTCCTGATAGTCTACTCAACATATGATACACATCAAGTAGTAGTATAAGGAGACATATCAATCATTAAAAATGTCTGACGGTTTTGGAGTATTTCGTGCAGTCGTCAAGTAGAATAATTTCACTTAAGTGGTAACACCACTCTAGGAATTTCAAAGAATCGATTTATTTTTTTTAGGTTAAGCAGTACTTTAGAGTATTAAAAACAATACTTACTTGATCCTATAGCGAAATTAAAATTTTAACACGTTTGATTTTCATTTTTCCCGAAGCGCCTCGAAGTTTTTATTTAGCATACTCGTCCGCCATATTGGATCCGCCATTTTTTAAATAAAATTTTTGACACTGGATTCGTAATCAGAAACCCCAAAAATCCATGAGTAACAGAATTTGGCCCATTTTATGAATATTTTATTTGGGATTTGGTACCACTTTACATCTGTCCTCTATGTGCTTGTAAATCTTGAAACGCGTTTTTCTCGAAACGGCTTTTTTCAAACTGGGCGGACCGATTACTTTAACACCAATGCATGAATCGACTTCTAATTTTTACAGTAGCTTCATAAGTAGATTCTCTAAAGAAGTACGTAGCCGTTTTTTGATTTGATGTGAGTTGCATTTTTTATAAACAATTTATTGCTCTTTTTATGGAAAAAAATTCATATTTTTTTTAAAAGTGCACCATTTCTACAAAAATTTACTTTGTCGAAGATTACGTGTATCGCCATTTTATACGAAAAAATAATAAAAATTGTTTTTCTCATACTTTAATATATGTTAAATGAACTCTCTAAAAAGAAATTCTATTCTTTTTCCATACTCCCAAAATAAATTATCAAAATTAGGCTTCTTTTTCGACCGCTAGAATGGTGTTACCCTTTAACCCTTTAATGTCCGAATTATTTCCATGCACTTCCTATCCAAAATAACAACTGTTTTGGAGTGTAATAGGGTCTCAGATGATAAAAAAAAAACGTCATAGTTTTCACTCTACTCAAAACCACTCTTAAGTTAGAAAATGAAGTTGGAGAACTTTTGATAGAAATATTTACACTTGAAGTATTTCAGAATATACACAGGAGTCACCTCCAACCAGAGAAAAAATTTCGCATGTATTTGATGCGTTGTATTTTCATCCCTTTATACAAAAAGGATAGAAAACTTGTTTTCTCATCGGAAAAAAAATCAAACGTTTGATTATATATATTATATATTTTTATGTTCTTATCGTAATCAGTATTTTCAATAGTCTTCGCAAACCAATTTTCATCGAATTTGGATAAAAATTCAAGTTTACACCTTAAAAAAGGGTGCTTTTTGGAGTTATAGTTAATAGATTTCGAAGAGGGTGAATGATCCGCTTATGCGGAAGAGAAAACAAATCTATCTCAATTTTTGACGGAGTTATGGATTTTTGAACACGTTTTTGGGACATATATGTCCCAGTGGGCGTTAAAGTGTTAAGGTACATCAACGCCTCTGTGGCCGCATAATGTGTTAAAAATAGAAGCTCACTGGAATTGTGGTGGAATTGTGACAGATAGTGAGGATAAGAGCTTTTTACTGTCCTATTGAACAGTTTTCCAGCCCCTGTTTGAAGAGCCTCTAAGCGCTTATTCTATCACTGAGCCCCTTATCAACTTATTCCTTAAAGTTCCTGCTTCTATCGTTGGTATCCGTGCTACCCCAAACCACATTGTGCGTATTTGTATCGCATTCTAAGAGTAACGGAATCTTCATATTATGACAGTGTCGAACTATCTCCTTCACTTCAGGTAGTGGGGGTTTAGATCAATCATCCCCTGGTAAGTAAGCCGAAGCTATATAGTCCTCTAGCCTTTCCCTCCGTTCCACCCCTGAGACTGCAATGCATGCTCTCGGCGCATTTTCGAGCGGGCCTTTAAATTATTTGTGATATTTCCCTACACCTCTAATCGTCTCCCTGTATGCCCAGGGTATTTGAAATGGGGACATGTCTGTACGCATCGTAGCCATGCCCCTGGTGAATACCGCTGAGGCGCTTTTACTATGATGCAAATTGATCTGCGTACATGGAATGGCCGGCCTAGTTATTGATGAGGCTATGCTGAGTCATTCTCTGTCGTTTCAGATGTTAGGCTTTTGAATCAGCCTAATGCTGATCCTTCCCGTTTCTAGAGAGGGTCTGTGATTACCCTTCCGAGACACCTTCCACTTTTTCCCCTAATGCACCTTCCATGTACCGCTCTTCAAGGAAGGATTTTGAAACTTGCACGCACGTCTCCGGACAATGCTTCAATCTCTTTCGAGATTTCTACCCTGAACTTGTCTAACTGCACATGAGTCATGCAGACCTCTAGGTAGCCCGATGCGCTAAGGACCATTGTCAAGGCACTGCCCGTAAAAGAGGCCATGAGTTTCAAGAGCCTTGTACCTCTTTGCCGCCCTGTCCGGAGGAGTATCTTGAGAACCTTTCTTCCTCATACTGGAAACCGAGGCCTCCATCCGCGTGCCTTGGTTTCCCTTTTCCGCTTGAATGCGAAGAAGCCGATCCCTCTTGATTCTGTTCTTTTTCATACAATAAACGTTCTTCCTTTTGACGGAAAGTCGCGTGAGGCGTTGCCAGACTTCCTCCATCGCCTCAATTGTGTCTTCCAATGAGCCCTTTCTTTTCGGTGAATGTGAGAGCCCTTTACCAGAGCCTCGATTTAATCATATTATATTGATTTTATTTTAATCCATAAAGATCCCACGAAACTTTATGAAAATAGTTTGTATCCAGGCAGAACCCTATATATCTAAGTCGGGCTCATAACAATACGGGATTCAGCCTTATTTCTCTCCCTGCCCCATCCCCCACGAACGGGCCCTTATCCTAGAAAGCTCCCATTCGTCAATGATAGGGGCGGATGTGGTAACCCTGGTTTCATTCAACCATAGACACGGTTGATCACACCAAAGTTTGGGGACCCAAGGGCTTGCGTCTTCAATATTCTCAGAGGTGTAAGCGGTACCTCCTAGAACGATCGCTTCTTTTTTCAAATCCCACGAGTCATCAACCACTTTGTTCCTCAGAGTCCCTGGGCCTCGCAGCTCAGCTCTTCTGTTTCGCAGCTGCTGAAGTCACAATCTGTATAGACCCTTAAGTCCTCCCACCAGCTAAAAGATCATGTTATTTTTCACATGATTTGGTCTAGAAGAAATATTTTTTTTCACATAAACTACCATCCAATAAAACTAATTTTTGAGAGTATGCCGTCGGTGAATTTCAGTTTTTTTTGACGTTACTACCGAAATAATGCCTCTTATTAGGGTGGCGCTTGAAAATCAAAACTAGAGTTTCCAATAACGTTCCTGTGAACTCTTGGACGTTGCAAGAACGTCCATAAAATGTATATTTAAAAGGTCCAGGGTAACCTTAGGGATTGTGTCCCATTACATTACTCGCTAAGCTTTTTCTCTCATTACTAGAAATTCACTGGAATTTTCTCGAATAAAAAAAAATGAAAACACATTTAGTGATGCTGGAGAGTCTATGAACTTTTTTTTGAAAATTAAAAGTTTCTTCATAATATCCGCATACTTACGCAAAACAGTATTGCCATCGTGAACGTTTTCTACGCCCATTTTTATGTCTTTTACACTGAAGTCCATCTTCAATTGCTGAAGTCTGAGATAACGTTGATCTTTTACATAAAAGGGTTTTGCTCTAATAAAAACTTTGGCTTCGACTCTACCTGCATAATAAAGAATATGATAAATATAGAAATTTGTCGAATAAAAAATCGCTTTATTATACACTTTTATACAGGACAACGATCCCACACATATTGCATTATATGGCATTATATGTATATTATGTGCCATTATATAGCAACCATGTTGCTTCGCACATTTGCGCTCTAGTATCGAAAAGTACTACATATTTACATCCTCTGTTGAGATTCATTTAAATTAATGGCCTGATTTTTATGACAAAAAGTTAGTTTGTATTGTTAAAGTACCTACAAGCAAGCAAAAAATTACAGAAGTTTTACCTCAAATTATAAAAATTTTTTGGAAATATACTGTTATCAGTTTTTTGAATGCTTTAAAGTTTAACATTTTGAGTAAAATTAATAAACTTTTATGTAAAAAATTTTTTCACATGCGGCTAATATGGCGCATTAGTTGGTGAGTCATTCTGTGCTGTTAACAAAAATTTTTTTCCTTTACATTTCAGCAGGTATAACCCTCAAATTATAATTTACCTCACGATAATTATTATGAGACATTCTGCATTGTTAAAAAAACATTTTTGCTTGAAATTTCGGCAGACATAATCCCTCCAATATGTAATTAATATTAATAGTAGATTACATACCTAGGCCAGTAAAATAAGAAATGTCTCCGATCACATGTAATTATCGACCGAGGCGAAGCCATCTGAGGCTTTTTGTTTTACTGGCCAAAGTGTGTACACTATTTTTCTGGCCGGAAGGAAAAAAACATATTTATCGTATTTTTATTAAATTTTACTAATTTTCCTTCATAATTTGTTTTTTATTCAATAATTACAAATTTAAATCGAAACGCACCACATTACCAAACAAGGTAGGATAACTTGGCGCAGGTGCACTTTTTGGAAAACACGTTTATTAACTGTTTTAATAAACTTTAATTAAATTATATCTATGCATAAAGAATTCGTAAGATATTGGCCAAACAAAATATATTTTATTACAATATTTTACTTTATATTGGAATTTTAATCGTGCATTTTCCTTCATGTGCGCTGCGTTTGCCACCGCTTCCCTAAGTCTTTTCGCTGACCGTATTTAGATGAATTGTTTTTGGAAGAAAAAAACTAAAAAATAAAATTTTGCAACTGAAAAAAATGAAGATATAATATTATATCTTACTTGACGGATATCAGGAAATGATTTAGCAAATTGCATGCAAAGAAAAGTTTAGAGTGTGAGTTGCGTAAGGCACAGGAGAACATGCGAGTTGAATGCAAGTTGTATACTAGGAAAAATAACTTGGAAAAATTGTTGAAACATTTCAAATTCCATTACCAGTGAGACATCCTTACGAATCCCAAAATCATTCGATTCGGTAATAGGCTTTATATATGTACTTGATGGTCCTATAGCTTTAAATTCCAATCTATTGTTAACCCTGCCCTTTAACTTATTTTATTATTAGAGGAGGCAAAACCCCCGACAATTTATTTTTTACCTACATTAACCGAGTAGGAAGGTCAAATTACCCTGGTGTCTTGAAAATGTAGTAAATACGTATAAAAAATTCTGTAAATATTCATGGACCACTTTTTAACCTTCAAAAATATAATAATTTTATGGAATTTAATATTCTTTAAATTAGAATAATTAATAATTAACAATAAGGAAAGAAAATCGTAAAGAAATCTGATGATTTCAGTTTTGTCTTCCGTCAAAATTAGCAGCACAAGACGTCACTTCTTAATTAATATGCATTTCAGTGTCATTAAACTGCATCCTATATTCATACAATGACTAATAGGATCAAACGGAAAAAAATTCTTATTAGGAGTTCTAATAGTAGAATAACAACTTTATTTTCAGAGTAATTAGTCTTTGGTGGCTAGGTGAGTAGAAAATATTTCTAAAGAACTTATTTTTTCGATGCACGCTATATCCCTTCATTAAATGCCATGCAGATCCATACAGATCCATATAGAATTTCTGTATGTCCCTGTCGGTTTCTGTTGGTAGCGGCATACAGACAAATTTTGCCATTTGGAAAATCTGCATGGATTTGTATGGAGATCATAAAGAATGTAATATGTATGGAAATACAAACAAAATTGGCTCTTATTTCTGTAAGGATTCCCAAACACAATTTTTCAATCAACGTATTAACTCCCTCCAGCTGCATGGATCTGTATGGAGATTTCAAGTATGTAATCTATATGGAAATCCATACATAATTTGTTCTGGTTTCTGTATATGGATTCTCAAACAAGATTTTTCAAAACGCGCGCTAAGTGCCTTCAGTATGGATTCTCAAATAAGATTTTCCAGAAAATGTGCTAAGTTTCTGCAGCTGCATGGATCTGTATGGAGATTCCAAGTATGTAATCGGTCTGGATATCCATACAAAATTTGTTCTGTGGTTTCTGTATGGACATTCAGACATCATCTTTCAAAACGCGCCCTAAGTGCCTTCAGCTGTATGGATCTGTATGGAGATTCCAAGTATGTAATCGATATGGAAATCTGGACAAAATTTGTTCTGGTTTCTGTATATGGCTTCCAAAATAAGATTTTTCATAAAACACACTATGTATCTCCAGCTGTATGGAACTATATGGAAATCCAAAAAAAATTTGTTCTTGTTTCTGTATGGATTCCCAATAACTCAAAAGGGATCCATGCGGGACGGCACATTTAGGGTTGCGTCCTAAGCGTTGTACTTTTGCGCAAAACCATGAGAGTGAGAGAGATACACTAATACTACTTACTCTCTCATTCTCATGATTTTGTACAAAAATGCAAGGCATTCCGGATCAATGGAACGCCACCCTTAAATTCGAAGTTAAGAAAATACAATTTTATTATTGTTATAATTGTATTTTATTATTAATTTATATATGAAAGCAAATTTGTTATTTATCTCATTAATTAATTATTTGAACTGCTTATTCATTTAAATTTTTTATTATTTTCAATGTTCCTATCCCAATATTTGAAACTTTCGAACCTTTGAAGTGTTTCAAAAGTTTCATGAAACATTACAACCCTATCAACTTCAGCACGAAAGTCCATACAAAACCATACAGGCTCGGGGGTTCGTAAAATCCAGTGTGTGCTGCCCAAACCGAATTGCAAATCCATACAGAAACCAGAGTCATTTCTATACGAAAATCCATACAGATCCAAGGGTTCGTAAAATCCAGTGTGTACCGAAAAAAAATTGCAAATTCATACAGAAACCATATTTTCTTCTGTAAGAATCTCTATACAGAACCATACAGACCCAGAAGTGTGGACCTGGACCCGAACCAAATTGCAAATCCACACAGAAACCAGATTTTCTTCTGTAAGAATCTCCATGCAAAACCATACAGATCCAGCAGTGTGGACCTGGACCCGAACCAAATTGCAAATCCATACAGAAACCAGATTCTCTATTATAGGAATGTCCATATAGAACCATACAGACCCGGAGGTTCGTGTCTGTATGGATTTGCTGGAATTTTACATGACAATAACCAACTTTTTCCATACACTTTTTTTTCTGTATGGTTCTGTATGGCAGCTAATGAAGGGATACTCACAATACTTTTTTACCAGTCGGGAATTTGTTTCGAAATTGTAGTCTCAGTATTTTTTCTTACAATATACATAGATAATTAGATACTAACCATATTCACCCCAATAATCTCCAGCACCACTGGCTTGAACTAAAATCAGAGTTCCACTCGATCTGTATTTAGCTACAGCTCTAATTTTTGGGATTCTAAGTGCAAGTTGAAGTTGAACTTCCTCATCAGTGATTTGAGTTCTCAGTCCTGTAACTTGTAGGGAAGATACTCCTTTTGCTGCAACTTCTCTGAATTCTGCCTTATATCCATCAGGACCTCCCCCCAGTGCGATGTGTATCTCGTCCAAAACAATAGGCTCGACTTCTGGGTATCCCAACTGTGGTAAGCCTATAATATAATGCAACTGTTTTAATAAACTTTTTTATTTATGTAACAATTTCTTTTTTATACATGTGTCAACATTTCTGAAATTTTTCCACATAGGCAAATATTCTGTCCTGCCTTTGCTCTTGAAAACTTTTGAAAGATATTTTATGGGTGTCATGGCAAAATCATATATATACAAGAGGCTACACGGGCGTTTTGGCAACTGCGAGTGTGAAGCTGCCGCGTGAACCGGCGGCAAGGCGGAGGCGAACCAAGCCGAGCCGAAGGCGAGGCGTAGTGAGATGATATATATATAGCCTGTAATTCATGGTCCTCAACTTTTTTGGGCCGATTTTCACGCTTCTTGTCACTCAAGTCAAAATGACCGTCTTTGAACCGACGAAATCAGTCTCTGCAAGTTGTTTCCGATAAAGCACTGTCACCATAGGCCTCCACAAGCATTCGATGTGATTCGGCAGCCGATTTCTTCAAATTGAAGTAAAAAAGTAGAGCTTCCTGCAAATGCTCCTTTTCTGGTACAAAACTAGACATAATTATTCAAGGAAAAATTTATTTTGTTGTATAAAAAAACTGACTATGTGACTATGTGAAGAAATCGGTTGCCGAATCACATCGAATGCTTGTGGAGGCCTATGGTGACAGTGCTTTATCGGAAACAACTTTCAGAGACTGATTTCGTCGGTTCAAAGACGGCCATTTTGACTTGAGTGACAAGAAGCGTGAAAATCGGCCCAAAAAAGTTGAGGACCATGAATTACAGGCTCTTTTGGATGAGGATGATACACAAACACAAAAAAAGCTTGCCGAACAGTTAGGTGTTACTCATGCCATTTTAGGTTTACATGCCATGGGAAAGATCCAAAAAATGGGAAAGACATTAGAAGCTGATTTTTCTTCACGGCAACGCCCCATCGCACACGTCAAAAATGGTCCAAAACTACTTGAAAACACTCAACTGGGAGGTGCTACCTCATCCCGCTTATTCACCAGACCTGGCCCCTTCTGATTATCACCTGTTTTCATCTATGGGTCACGCGCTCGCTGAACAACACTTCGATTCGTACGAAGACTTCGGAAAATGGCTTGACGAGTGGTTTGCATCGAAAGATAAAGACTTTTTTTGGCGTGGTATACACAAATTGCCCGAGAGATGGGGAAAATGTATAGCAAGTGAGGGAAAATACTTTGAATAAAGTTTATTTTATTTTCTGCAAAAAAAAAAGACTTTCTTTTGCCTAAAAAAACAGCGGATTTAAGCTTATACACCTGGTATATATGTGTGTGTGCCTCAACATAAGGTTCACAAACTATATACATATCATTTGTGATCGGCGTGACAGGCTTGTGGCAATTTTAAGTCCGTATCCAGATAGAGCGACCCTCAAAATCATAGACATCTAGTCATCGCCTCTCAAACGACTTGATTAACGTCAACTAGACCTTCAAATGTCCTTGACTCTGATATGCTGCGGTCTAATGGACCTTGAATTTGGACTCAGCGACCTTCAAAACGTATGAAAACTGTAGTCAAGTTCCACGAAGACACATTTTCGTATTTTTGTAATCGTCATTCGAACTATCAAGATACGAACTTAAATTGACCTTAAAATGATCTTTAGGATCATCATAAAAATAAAAATG
>UCOH01006177.1:0-21561 GCA_900474275.1 Synergus japonicus
TGTATTACATTATAAATCTCTTAATTTTCAAGATTTCAAATCTTGAGTTAAAACGAATTTTTTATTTGTGAACACAACCAATTTTTAAAAATAAATGTGAGTATCTGTAATATAAGGTACTATAGCGTCTTGACGTCGACGTATGTAGGACATTCCTTTAGTTAACGTCTGATGGCACCACTGTAGGGATCTACTGCATCGACTGCCCACAACACTTCAACCACGCGAACCACACTTCTCTCACTTACTTTTCCCACTAGTGGGAAAAGTACTCACTTCTACCACTGTGACGTCATCAGTTGAGAAATCGACAACTTCTCCCTCTCGAGACGAGCCTCCGAAGTCGCATTTCCATCGCGGGTGTTGGACAAAGTAATTAATCACGAAATTTGCGCTTCTGACCATTGACTATCGCAATCTGGTAACATCACAATCTCACGCAATAGTAGACCATTCGCGCGGCGTTTGAATCAACCAATGTTGACTGAGATCTACATCGATCGCGCCCGTAATGTTGCCAGATTTCAACTCAGTAAGTCATACGAGTGTAGGTATTACGACTACGCAGTCTATTGATCTCGGCAGTATCGATGGTTCCTCCTTAAGCCAAATATTGAATGTAAAGTGCAAGCTCCGTGAGAAAATGTACAAGCGAATAGTGCAGTTTTTTTCAGAACTTTGAACGGCTACCCCAAAATGTATTATAAATTTAAACTTTTCTAAGCTTTGAATTCAGAACATTTTTTATTTTTAAAGTTTATGTTAGATAAATTGAGTTTTTTACTATTAGAAATAATTTGTTTCTTTTCAGTGTAAAATTGTCGAAGTGAAAGGACCCGGAGATTCATTATCGACAAAACAAAAGCTGTGGCTGCAGTATCTGCAACGATTGGGAATCAGAGCAGAAGTTTGCATCGTGAAAGGTAATTTTCTGAAATACTTTGCAGAGATGCTAAATGCCCTAAAAAGCTGGAAAAATAATTTATTTATATAATAATTTAATACATTCTCATCAGAGAATATATTAGTTTTGTGTAAAAGTTGACCCCCTCATTTTTTGTCAAATGTCGACGTTTTGTGACCCCCTGAACCCAAAAAACATGTTTTTATCAATGTGTCTGTCTGTCTGTCTGTAGATTTTAGTTTGTGAGCACGATAACTTTCGAAAGAATTGAGCGATTTGATTGACCTTTGGTATACTCTTTTATTGTCCTAAAATAAAGGTCAAGTTCGTTAACCAGCCATTTTTGATAAAAATTAAGAAATTTGGATAATTTTTACAGTTCAAAAAAAAATTTTTTTTTAATTTACAAATTCTCTTCAATGTTATTCATAGTATTCAATTAGTCGAACAATTTATCATTATGACTTTTTTTATAAAACAAAAATTGTCAGATATATAACTTTTCAGAAATTCAAAAAAATAAAGATAATTAAAACTAATGTGCACTGATGAGAATGTGTTCCTTAAGGTCGATAGAACCTTAAGTAAATTAGTTTTCTTCTCATAAAAATAAAATAATTTAAGTAAAAGTATAGATCAGAGATGAAGATTGGTAAGCGAATGCAAGCGCGCGAAGTGTGATGAGAATGTGCTCACAAGGCACCCCTAGTTTTTTTTTAAAGCAGCAGAATTTGCTAACTTGATTAAATTTGCAAATTTTTATTCGAAATTGATTTCTTTTGACTTAAAAGTGCTCTAAATCAAGTGCACAATCTTAAATGAAAACTGTCATAATTAGACTATTTTATACGGAAACGTTTAAAATTTATCAACTTATGAAAGACCATATTTCAAAAAATTTCAAATATTCATAATTAGACAATGTAAAATTTAATCAATAACATAGCTCCATTAAAAAAAGTTATTAACTCCAGAAACTAGAATAGGCTTACCACACGTTTTTGAAGTCGCTGAATCTGAATCCGGGGCCAACTTGGCTCCTACGAAGTAGTATAAGGAGACATCATGCGTGTGCTTTGAGTTGATGTGTATCTCTTTTTTGGATTTTCATTTCTTTAGCTACGAGAGCACCACGGACGGAAAATGGAGGAATTACGATATCACAGTAGCAGATAATTTTTTTTGTTTTGCTACTATGGTCAATCGAATTTCCTCCATTTTCTGTCTGTAACACTTATAGTTGAAGCAATGAAAATCCGAAAAAGAGGTGTATCACGTCATATTTCGTCGAAAATCTCAAAAACCATGGAAAATCGCTGATTGCAAGTGAAACATAATTCTCGTGTATGAAAAGAGGTCATATTCTATGTTTTCGAGGTCACTGAGTACGAATCCGGAGTGGTTTTGGTTCTATAATGTCACTTTTCGTCCCTAACATAAAAAAAACTGCCAAGATTTAATAGTTGATATGTAACTTCGGAGAAAGTTTCAATCCAATTGATCAGATTCTACTCATTCGATTTCTCACTTAGCGGTTATGGAAATATAGTCAAAATTCAGTTGATGTCGTCGACAGCATGATGTAGATAACAACGCGTGCGAACAAGCATATCGCACGGTTATTATCTCCATAATTATATGTTTGATTCCACAGTGATACTAGGTGATCATGATATCTTTGTTATTTTGATAATGCTGAACGAAATTTTCACTCAATATGATCTTGTTGCTTAAGAGTATGCTCTACGTTCCGTTGTGAACATTTTTTTCGGTGTTTGAAACATTATCAAACGCAATGATATATCGCTCTCAAATTTTGGAATATATAAAATAAGACAATAAATTACGTTATGAATCTTATTTTGAGTAGTTATTTATTGTCTTATTTTTGATAGTTCCGAAGAGCATGCTCTTCAACAAGGGACGAAATCATGCAACTTCAACAGTTTCTGCGAACGATGACAACTGCCCTGAAAGGGAATGTGTAGAATGATTCGTATCACTAACTGTTGGAGTAATGCAGGCAGTAGGAGCGTATTGCCTTCAGGAGGGCATTAGAGTGTTAACCCATTAACGTCTAGTCGGACACGTTTTGTACACCTCTCTTCCCGTGCTCACAGCTATTGCATTTCGAGGAAAAAAAATATAAAGAAATGTTTACTTATAGTTTAAAGTGTGCTCTTTCTGGTGATATCACTTTAATTATCGAAAAATGCAGTTTGAAACAAAAAAGCACGATTTTCGAAGGCATTTTTTTTTAAATCGAGTTTTCAAAGATTTATGGACTTGGAATTATCTTGGAACCGATCTAGATCGTGGACGCAATGTCTAAATTTAAAGAATATGGGGTGGTGAAGTCATTTTGAACAATTACAAACTTCAAAATGGCGTCCGAATTGCAAAATTTTTGCCAGAAAATTCGTGAAGTTTTTTCTCAGAAACGAAGTACTTTACTAAAAAAATTACAAGGAACAAAAAGTGATTAGAATTGACCAAAAAATACATGTGCATGAGAATGAGCCCACGAAGCGGACAGTGTTTTTTTCTTAGGTTAGAGATGAAATATGACGTCATAGAACCTCAACAACTCCGGTTTCGTACTGCAGCGACCTCGAAAACATAAAATATACTTTGTAACCTGCAAAAGAATACAATTTGGGGAGGGGGTGGTTAAAATTTTTAAGAGGAAATGCACTGAGAGATGTTTCGTGTAACCGCCGCGCGAAATGTCAAGTCGCTGTCATACCTCAATTTAATATAGCCGCTCTCTTGTTTTGAGACGGCAGCTACTCCAGAGCCGGGCAACTGCACAATCAAAACAGAAATTTTATCAGGCTTGGGGCTGCCGTTGCCCGACTTTGGAGTAGGTGTCGTCTCAAAACAAAAGAGCGGCTATACTAAATTGAGGTATGAGAGCGACTTGACTCACTTTTGATAAGGTCCAATTGTTCGAAGGACATAGGTACCCGAAACACAGGAATATCACATCCCAAAAAAAAAGGGAAGTATTGTACGTAACACTGCGTAAGCCCTGGACGCGAGTTGATCATTAATTTAATTATTTAGACGCCCTGAACGAGTTATTATTGAATTGCGCATATGAAAAGGAGAGATGAACGTCGATTTCTCGCTCGGTCCTGGGTCGATATCTGTGGAAACACTCGAGAACTCGTAACGATATAACCGAGAAAAAGGATGATGAGGAAGAATTCTTCCTCTGACGTTTCCCCGGTCCTTTACCGGTATCGTATGAACACACGAGAACTCGAGATGAAACGTCAGAGAAAGTAGGAATAAGAAAGATTGGGAAGGATGTAGAGAGAAAAGATGCGTAGGTAAATAAAAAAAATGCGCGTCTTCTTCTTTCTTATGCTCGTTGATCGTCGGAGAGAAGAGAGAGCCTAGATCAGCGACTACTTTTCATAGACGGGAATTATATTTTACCTCTGAAATCAGCGATTTTTCATGTTTTTTGAGGATAGAGAAGAAATGTGACGTGATAGAGCTAGACTGGACATGGATTCGGATTCAGCGACTTCAAGAACGCATGGTAAGCCTATTCTGGTTTCTGGAGCTGACAACGTTTTTTTTTTTTTGTGGACTTGTGTACTTTAGGAAATTCTATTTAATCAGTTATCGATGTAGATTCTTCAAAATTCAATAACTTTTACTACAAATAAATGGTATAGTCGTTTAATATTCAAAAAAAATCTGCCCGCTTATGCGGGCACATTCTCATACAGACGTCGCGTTTCGCGCTCCGTGTTGCGCGCTTTGCCACGCTTGCGCCTTTTGGGACGCTTGCGCGCTTCGCGGCGCTTGCGAGCATCGCGACGTTTGCACCTATTTGTTTTTAAATTACTACAAAATGGAATAGAATGCAAACGAAAGCTAATTGACTTAAGGTTCTATCGACCTTAAGGAGCACATTCTCATCAGGGCACTCGCGCTCGATATTCCATTTAAACCTCGCGCTTCGCGCTCGGCTTTGTTGAACAATATTTTTCATAATTAAAACAAAAACTACTTATCCTGTTGAAAAATGGTTCAAGGGGAACTTGTAGATCTTTTTAAGGCCAATAATTATGTTTCTTATTATTTTCTCTGTATCTCGCGTTATTTGGCTCAAAATTTGAATTTTAGATTTTTTAAGGAAATTCAAAAAGTTATTATGCCTATCCTACAGAGTGTTCAAAAAGAAACATTTTTCATCTTTAGACTTTTTTTCATATCGTGCGTTTTTTGGCTTCTAATTCAAGTTTTATTTCATTTTTTTGGATTTTCAAAATATTATAAACCTTTAAATTTTTTTTATCCAAAAAAGTCATTAAGAAAAATTGTTCGTCTTTTTGAGAACTACGAAGATCCGTCATTAGAGTTTTTAAATTAAAAAAAAAAAAGTGGTTTCAAAAATTTTCAAAATGCTCCAACTTTTTAAATTTTTATCCAAAATGGCTGGCCAACGAACTTGACCTACAGACAGACAGACATTCGCAAAAGCATAATTTTCGGGTTCAGGGGGTCCCAAAACGTGGACATTTGATGAAAACTGGGGGGGGGTCAAATTTTACACAAATCTAATACACTCTCTCTGATGAGAATGTAAAAAAGAAAATTCAATTGTTTATCATATGTTTAAAAATTGTTTGTCTAATTTTCCTTATAAATAGGTTGAATATATTTTTTAATTTCTTAATTCTTAATCGAAGAAAAATTCTAACACTACTTAAATATGTATTTTTTAAATTGTTTCAGCCAAAGGAAAAAATGGCAGAAAATACTGAAGTTTTCTCAATACCTGGGTGAAAAGGAAATATTAACTCCCTTTCTTGTAGTTTTGTTTAGCTGCCGCAATTGGTAACGACGCGATCTTAGTTTGTATAGTTTTATTCAATATTTCAGAAAATCAGTCGTCCTAATGTGTTCATTTTTTAATTTTTTTTTTCTTTTTATTAAATTGAGTTTTTTGATGCAAAGGTTTTCTTGCTTTGTTGACATTAAGTGAATTGATTTTAATGATTGTGCTTTCAACAGATGCTTTTCTTAAAGAGATTATACTCTCCGTTTCCGATTGATTCAGATTCTTTGGTATTTCATAAAAAAAATGTTTTGCTGTTTTTTAAGGGGAGATCCGTCTATCTGAAAGGTCGAAAAAGAGTGATTTTTTACAAATTTTTTTTTAAGACAGGTTCATTTATCATATTACAAGTTTTTGTCTATTCGATTAAAAAAAAATTTTCATTTTTAATCTATCTACGTTTTTTTAATTTGATAGTTTTGCCATAACATGTTGTTAATATTATTGGATATTAATAGATATGAATAGATGTGAATTACGAACAGTTATTCTCGTTGTTTGTGAACTCTTAAGATATATCTAATGAATTTTGTAAAAATAGAAGATATTTTTTTAGCATGTAAATTTTCATATTTACAAAAAATCGTAAATACGCGAAGTCTCGGAGAGTTTTTTTTATACAGTAAAAAAAAACACATTTTTATACCTACAATAAAATATACAAAATCAATAATCAAATTGTGACATTTACATTTCTTTTTATTCTCCATTTTTATTTTCTTTCATTTATTTTATTTTGAAATATGATTTTTTATTGAAACCAGAAATAAAGAAATATTACTAAAGTGATTGTCGTCTGTTCTCTCGTCAATGATATAGTCTGGTCTTTGAAAAGGTGGAATGTATATTTATTAATAATTCCCCTATCACCCGGCGCGGGCTAGGTCAGAGCTTGCCGGGGATCCAAGAAACAAGATAAAATATGTAAAAGACAAAGTAAAGTTGGGCGCCAGCTAATCTAACTAACCTGATTAGCGAGGTAAAATGTTATAAACGCGACAAGCTAACTCAAATGTATATTAAGAGCAATCGACAATAGTTAATAAAAAAAAAATTAAGTAAAATAAGGCGTGGGATTTGGGTGGACCTATTAAAACAATTATGGTTAAGCGATAATTAGTACGTTCCAGATACATATATTTATTAGACGAATTGGTACTTACAAAAGTCGACTATAGCAATCTTTATATAAACGTCTCGGTACGACGAAATCTACACTCAAACCAAATCACACCATACGCAGGGATTACAATTTTGTCGACGAACATATATAAATTATAAAGCCTCCTTTCGCCATGAAGGGTGACACAAGAGTGAGTTCCTCACAGATATTCACGACCACGCAGAGTCGGTAAGGTTGCGCACTCGCTATCGCTCGAGCGCAAGACTTCGCTGCTAGTCGATAAGGAACCTACCATATCTCAAACTTTAAATTGATTCGTCAAAGACTCCCGCCTTGACGTTTACGGGAACCTGGAGTTCTAATACTCAAAATGACTTTCCCGTCACATCTTCCTATAGGATCCTAATATTCAAGGCAACTGGTACAGGAAAACATATTGAAGTGGGTGCTTCATTGGAGGAGACTGGTTCTCCGTCTTCGTGGAGATGCGACTTGAACGACAATTTTAGTTAGGCCCGACAAATGCGTCCTACTGCGCTTACATGCAAGCGCAGCAGATCCTGACTTCTGCAACTCGGATTCGTCTACCCGTTCCTGGGAACCCTTCCTTGACTCTTCCTCTCGTTCATTGGTTTCTAGGAAGTTTGTGATCTCTAATGATCACCAGATTGACACTTTTTGTATATAAATTAAATTAGAGCATTCCAAAATAAAATGAAACACCCGAGAAGTAATTTTAATTTAGTTTATTGTCACAAGAAAATCTCACACATAAGTTCATCAATGTTCAGAGTTTATCTATTGAAGTTTTAAGGGTAGTTAAATTGAAGAAAATTATTGCACACAAAGTTATATATATCACAAGAACAATATTAGTAGACAATATATTAGAAAAACGACATATATGTACATTGAAAGGGCAAATGAGAAAAATTCCGAAGGAGTCAGAACGCGTCTCAGTCGGATGATGAGGTAAAGAATTGAACTGAGGATTCTAACGAGCAGTATTGTCGCCCGTCACATATTTCTATCTTTAAGTGTCTATCGCTATCAGATCACCTCACCGAGCGGGCGGGACGAGATTTCCACCAGCTTCCCCTACCACCCGCCGGTTACTCGTTACGTAATTACAAGTACTTAAAAGCATCGAATCGACACAATTTCGATCAGTTCGCTGAGGAGCAGCAAGTTTGCAATTTGGTGAAACTCATCTGGTCTTTCTGCTAGCGGGTTACCACCATAGCAGAGCGACCGGGACGAAACCTGGACGTCTTCAGGAAAATCCACTAGGTGTAGGACTGTCAGGTACCCCTACAGCCGTGCACTCAGATAAAAGATACGTCGGCTCTCACCGACCTATCCTCGGTCAACCTGGGGACGACTTCCAGGTCCTGGGGGAAATAAAATATCCAATCGTTTCCATCCTAAGTAAAGAAACCAGCTGATACCTGACCAGCGACCACCCCGATGGCCAGTTATTAGACAAAGAGTGTACGCCAGCCCAAACCTGGCCTACCCCTGGTTCACTCCTGTCTGAGCTGTACCTGGGAAAATACCGCGGGAGAATAAAAATAAGTAGTCAATAGATCTCCCTCGTCTTTCTCTCTTACTGTACCGTACCGCATACCGTTTATTAGAGAGAGGAGGCCGCAGTAGATAGTATCCGTCTCGACCGCTGGTGATACGTGACTTACGTAAACGTCACTAGATACCGCGTACGTTTTCTCACAACACTCACTCGCTCTCTCTCACGTTTACACTGCATATAAAACTATTGTATTTAAATCAAATTCGTTCAAACAAATATCAATTTATATTTTTGTAAATCTCACATTTAAGCATCATACATTCAGATTCATTCAAATTTTGGTTATTTCATACATGCATTTAGTTTATAATTTAGATATGTACTGAAGTGTCCGGTAAGGCAGAAATATAAAATACATGATGTCCAGATAGAGGAATGACAAAAACATACTGTTACATGGCGCCCGAACAGGGACGCCAAAAACATACCTTTACAGAATCCTTGTACATAGACCCCCCATTTTAACCCTCTTACTCTTCTTATGGAGTTTTCTACTATTTTGAGGTTCATACTGGTCATGGATCTCTGATTAGTCTTTTTGAGTTAAAATATCACTTTACTGATACACTCAAACCTGGATTTGAGTCCTTTAGATTTCTGTCATTCTGAGAAGTTAGATCGCTCCCAAATTTAGATGAGAGAAGGTGAGGAGTCGAGAAAAGAAGCATCGCAAGATCGACAGTACTCGGATTGGCAATAGCGTAGCCACAAGTGGGCAGTACCCGCTAAATCAGTTAGCTTTAGTTCACAAAGGGAACACAGGTACATACGCCGCTGACTTACAACCTGCTCGCTTCCTTAATATGTGTAAACTGACGAACCAAAATGCGACAATAATCAAGGTTCCAGTGTACTTCAATCCCAAAACTTTGTTCCTCGAAATTACATTGAGGTTTGGGGAGCCTGTTTGCAACAACAAAGTGCAACAATCTATGCTAGAACGATATAGAAAACAGCCTCTGAGATTCGCCTAAAGTGCTGGAAGAAATAGAAAAATAAATTAAATTACATCAGCAGATTGTTATAGTTATGTAACAAGAGGTTATACGCGTGTGCGTGCCGTAAGCACACTTACACCGGCTCTCGTTACCGAACTTTGCTAGACGTTACCCCCACTCCTACTCTCCCTACTCCTACTCTCCCTACTCCCGGCGTCGGCCATTGTTAGAGCATTCATTAAAAATGTTTGCTCTACGTACAATCCTTGGTTCAGCTGGACAAGTCCCACCAACCAGATCGAAGAAACTCTCGCCCAGTGAAAGCTTATGCCCTTTACCTATCGATAGGCGCTCCTATAGTAGGCTAAACGAGGGTGAAATTGCAAGGGACAGATGCTTCTACACTTGCCATTTTCTGAACTAACTTCTTCCGAGAAGGATCGCCAGTGCTCCTGTCATTGACCATCTAAAGACAATGAAATACTAATTGATGGGCGCTTCCATAATTGATATTTCCCGCAAACCGTCTCTTTCGATATTTAATTTCAAAGGTGTACGATTTTCACAATCGATAGATGCTTCTATGGTTGTAAAATCTAACATAAATATTATTAGTTAGGTGTTTCTATTAATAATATTTACCACCTGAGAAATAACTTAATAATTTCTGTCACGAACAAATCGAAAACATAAGATTATGGAAATTTGATTTACTCTCGTCAGGCGCTACTGAGAGAGATAAATCAAACCGACTTTACTTTGTCCTCCTAACTGTCGATAAAAGTAATCAGTCATAAATCTTCTGTGTGCCAAGTCTAAGTACCGAATTCCATAGTCTTATGGTAATTGTTCGACAATTTCATCGCGTTATAATTACAGAAATAACAAAAATACATCGAGAGATTTATTTTTCTACTCCGTTCTACCCGCTCGACGTTCTCCGCTTCTAAACACAACATTTTTTCACACAAGTTCCGTTACACTAACATTAATAATTTTGTAAATGTAAATATTTAGTTAAATAAATATATTCTTGTTACTTTGTTAAACAAACTGATTAATCTGTTTTAATTATCTCTAAACCTAACCCTGGCTAGGCTGAAGCGTCCGTTAAGATAATTATTTAAGGACCCCGGTAAAAACAGATCGTTACAGTTACATTGTTCCAAACGACAAGAAACTGAAGGTTGTTGTTTAGGAATTCCTTGCCATTTAGAGTTAAGATTTTGATTTAAAGAATTTTGAAATATTTTTCAACAATTTCTTAGAATCTAAAAGAAAAAGAACTTTTTTTCAAAGTTAAGAGACATCTATCATCAGAGTGCAGTTGTAATGATGCAATTGGATCATCAGTTAGTCCAATCGCACCAACATTTCCAGGAGGAGCTGTAGTCGCTTCAGATGAGCGAATGGTGATTTTAAAATCCTTACCTAGGTCTTCAGACAGCTTTTCAAATTCAAGACTGAATAGTTCCGACAGTGATAGTCCCAAAAATATAAGGCCTTAACCATGAGTTTTAAAACGATAAGGCGTGCAAGATCCTTCGTGTTATACAAAAATAAAAAATGTATTAAATATTATCATCTTTCTGTCGTATTTCGACAAAGTGTTGACTTGTAGCCCAGTAGGTGCTCTTGGGGAACTTGTTGACTACAGTCTTTAATAAGCACAATCGAATTATGAACTAGCTGTCAAGTTGTATCAACTTTTGTACTCATTCAATGACCACTTTGCTTCCTGTAAGCAAATATGATTTGCTTCCTCATAGAAGAAGCATTAAGTATTCTTTACATCAGCATTAAATTTTGATTACTTGAGAAGTTATATTCAAAAAATTAATTTTCGAAAATTACAATAAAGCATAACTTTCTTATTTTTCAATGAAATTAATTAATCTTACAGATAAATCGATTCGTCTAGACACAAAGAATCTTCATTTTCTTTACATCAGCTTTAAATTTTAATGATTTCAGAAATCATAGTCGAAAAATTACATTTTTAAAAATACAATTAACCATAACTTTCTTATTTCTCAATTCAATGCATTCATCATACATTTTCTTTACGTCAACTCAAAATTTTGATTATTTGAAAACATAGAGCGAAAAATTAACTTTCACAATTATAAATAAACATAACTTCCTTATTTTTTAATGAAATGCATTAATCATATAGGTCAATCGATTCGTCTCGATGAAAGGAATCTTTATTTCCCTTACATCAGCTTTAAATTTTCAATATTTGAGAAGTTATAGTGGAAAAATGAATTTTACGAAAATTATAAAAGTATATACAACTTGTCAAATTAAATATTTTATTAAACCCTTGTAGGAAATTCAACTAGGTATATAGTGGAATAACTATGTAAAATTTCATCAATTTATCTCTACGCGTTTTCAAGAAATTGCTGCACCGTAACACACACACACCACACATACACATCCGGACATTTTTTCAGATCATCATATTAGATATATTGCCCTTGAAATATGTTCAAAAAACCGTTTTTAGGAAACTGGATTTTGTCACCACTACAAAGCTTCCTCTATGA
Source organism: Synergus japonicus (assembly GCA_900474275.1). NCBI lineage: Eukaryota > Metazoa > Arthropoda > Insecta > Hymenoptera > Cynipidae > Synergus > Synergus japonicus. The sequence continues at coordinate 11,964 of UCOH01006177.1, forward strand.
GGAAGCAAAAGGATCTGCACATTTGGGATCCAAAATAGCGGCATTTTTTTCAAAATTTCAATTTATAATTTGTGCACGCAGCGAAAAAATATTTGATTAAAATATAAAAATATTCAATTTTAAGGATAGATTTCGAATTCTTCAGTTCTGAAGAAATCGAAAGAAATTTTTAACAAAAATGTTGAAGACAAATTTTGAACAAAAGAATTAAAAAATAAAGCGCAATTCCCAAAGAACCAATCAGGTTTTGAACAACAATGTATTCGATATACACTCTCGCGGTTGTCCCATTCGCGTTAGTCCGGCCGCTATTATACATATTTTAGTTGGCTAGGAGGTCCGCTTAGTATAAGGAGGGACCACTCGAATTTAACAGTATCGTAACAAACAAGTGAGCGCCATGCGCCTCTAAGCGCCATGCGCGACGCATGCACACCATCCTGGAACCCGCGTTATGAACTCTGGTACATACCAGGGGCACGTCCCTGACTTTAAAACGCTTCCAACTCATTCGCGTTAGCCCGCGACCAACAGAGACGGGGACTGTCTCGAGAGTACAGTGTATTGATAACATAAAATCACGCGTGCGACTATTTTGTTTTTTTCTTTCCTACAACTTCAAGTCATTCAAAAGCCAATCAGATTTACAAAAACAATGTATGCGAGATTTTCGAGACATTTCGTCACACCACTTTTTTAAGATAGGACCATTTTTTACAGTCTCATCAGAGAAGGTATTTTAGTTTTGGAAAAAATTAACATTCGAAAAAATTAACCGATCGGATTGGCCTTTTGTATACACTTGTAGTGTCCTAAAATGAAGGTCAAGTTCGTTGGCCAACCATTTTGGATAAAAATTCAAAAAGTTGGAGCATTTTTTAAAATTTTGAAACCACTTTTTCTTAATTTAAAATTTCAAATCGCGGATGTCCGTACTACATAAAAAGTCGAACAATTTTTATCCAAAAAGGATTTAATAAATTGAAAGACAATATGAAAATCCAAAAAATGAAAGATTCAAAAAATCGATTTTATTTTTTCTTGCATTTTTCTATAGCTAATCATCCTAAAAATAAGTACCCAAAATTGTAAATCGATATCTCTAATAGTTTTTAAATAGTAGCACTTTAAAGCGGCTTTGTTCATTAGCGCTAAGATAATTGCGGGCTAGAAAACAAACAAAAAACTTTTTTTTTTAATTTTAAAGTGAGTTAAAAATCTTCATACAGCCATAAAAAAGGCTCCAGAGCAAAACACGTCATCAAGTCGCGCAACAGGAAGGGAAAATTTAGCGCAAATCAAATCTGTGTTGAAAATTTTAAATGCGTTTTTAAAATCGGGTGAAGGTGTAGCTTGAAAACTAATCATCCAATCGACTTCAAATTTTTACACAGTCTTTATTATATGTTTATACAGAGGATGGAACTCCAACTTTTTGTTATATAAAAAATTACAACTTTTATAAACAAAAAACAAGCGTTTTTTAAGCAAAATTTTTAATATTTTCAAAAGATAGAGGTCCATCCTCTAGAGAAACTCATGTAGTTTACTAAACATTTTTTTTTCGAGAATGCTGGCATGGCCGACATCGTCACTCGTATTTCTACTTTTTTTAAAGGACCTTTGCGTTTCACCTTGTATCTCCGCTTCGAATGAATATTTTCTGACGAACATTTTATGATAAATACATGAAGACATGTACAATATACTTCAAAATTTTTTGAAAGATTAAAGGAGTAGTTTTGTTTTTTTTAATCCTTAAATATTGCTGTTTTTTTCGTCCGAGAAACTAGCACAGCCCCTTAAATTATAAGTCAAACAACGCACGATATGAAAAAAAGTCTAAAGATGAAGAATGTTTCTCTTGGAACACCCTATAGGATAGACATAACAACTTTTTGAATTTCCTTAAAAAATCTAAAATTCAAATTTTGAGTCAAATAATGCGAGATACAGAGAAAATGATAAAAAAATAATTATTGACCTTAAAAAGATCTACAAGTTCTCCTTTGGCTATTTTTCAATAGGATGAGTAGTTTTCGTTTAAATTAATAAATATCGAGGGCGAAGCACGAGTGCCCTGATGAGAATGTGCTCCTTAAGGTCGATATTACCTTAGGTAAATTAGTTGTATTTTGCATTCATAGCTGTAATTAAATTAAATTAAATGACACTCTCAACAAGCACAATTAAAAATTTGTCTATATTTTATTATACGGATATTAATTATATGTATATTGCATTTAAAAAAATAATAATTTGATAACTAAAAGAAAGTTATAAAACGTAAAATTTTACATAAACGAACTATGTATTTTTGCAGAAAATATAATTTAGATTAGAAAAAAGTTTTCTGGGAAAAAAAAGTATTTAAAAATGTTATTTTCTCTTAATTTAAAAATATTTCTTTAAAAATTCAATAGAGAAGCATTTTTAATAAAATAAAATTAAACAATCTTGAGGTTTCAAAACCAGAGTGCTGCCACCTAATTTCGAATGAATGAATTTTTCGAGACCGACTAAGGTAAATACACAAGTAATGGTCACCATAAGCAAATTGAAAGATTTCAAATGCTTATAAAATTATGTTAAGGGCATGCTCTGCCCCGTGGTTTGTGAAATTTTTTTCTCAAATTCACCACGCTAAAAGAAATGATATATCGCTTTCAAACTTTGGGATATGGGAAATGAGACACTAAATTGCGTTTTAAAATTTAATTTGAGTAGTAATTTTGAAAAAAGCTAAATCGGTAAGGTAGGGATCGGATTTTTTTCAAAATTACTACTCAAATTAAATATTAAAACGCAATTTAGTGTCTCATTTCCCATATCCCAACGTTTAAAAGCGATATATCATTTCGTTTAGTCCTGATGACTTGGAAAAAAAAAATGTTCACAAACTACGGGGCAGAGCATGCCCTTCAGGGCATGTATTACTTATCCGATCCCTACCTTACCGACATTTTTTTCTTTGTAACTCTATGTTTACATTTATAAAGATATCAAATTGAAAATTTATAAAATTAAAGAAAATATGCTAATGTATGTTTGTCTGGTCTTAACTTTTTGTAAAAATAAAAAAAATTTGTTTGAAAAAATTATTGTTTTAAAAATGTCAATATTTAGGACCAGACAAACGTACCTTAAGGCTTTAGCTTCAAATATAGAAATTTTCAATTTGATATCTCAATAAATGTAAACGTAGGGTTACAGAGAAAAAAATGTTGGTAAGGTAGAGATCGGGTAAGTAATACATGCCCTTAAAGACGATTATTGCTTTGGGGACTATTAAATAGCATTTACCATGTTTTGAAATCCGATGTTTTCTATTGGGGTTTTGGGTTTTAAGGAGGAACCATCGATACTGCCGAGATCAATAGACTGCGAAGTCGTAATACTTACACTCGTATGACTTATTGAGTTGAAATCTGGCAATATTACGGGCGCGATCGACATAGATCTCAGTCACCATTGATTGATTCAAACGCCGCGCGAACGGTCTACTATTGCGTGAGATTGCAATGTTGCCAGATTGCGATAGTCAATGGTCAGAAGTGCAAATTTCGTGATTAATTTTTTTTTCATATATATGCAGGAACCAAACGATTAATATTCTTTTTGTAGCACAATTTTGAAATACTTGTGTTCCGTTTAAAAAATTATCAATAACATCTTAATGGTGGTTACTTAAGGGCGATGGAATCTGAAAGTAAAAACTGTCAAAAACTGTCAAAATCTGTGTAAAGAATCAAATCTATAATGTGGACTTGAAATTTTCGAGCCAAAGGCAGAAGAGGGAAAATTTAGAGGTTTTTGATATATAAAAATAGAGAGAAGAAATGAATAAGGGGCGCTTGATCATCAGTTTCTCGAAAACTCACTTTTATAGTCCCAAAATAGCGTGTAATTATTTCTTGTCAGAAACGGCGGACATTTTGACTTCCATGATGGAAGAAACTAAATATTAACAGCTGCGACAGTGTCATCCTGCGCGCGCAGCACGTGTTGACTTTCTGCTAAAGAAAATCTCCCGATGGTCAATTTAATTCAATTTTGAATCACTCGCCAGATTACAGTCAATTGCAGAATATCTCTAGCAGGATTCAATATTTAGTTTCTTCCAACATGGAAGTCAAAATGTCCGCCGTTTCTGACAAGAAATAATTACACGCTATTTTGGGACTATAAAAGTGAGTTTTCGAGAAACTGATGATCAAGCGCCCCTTATTCATTTCTTCTCTCTATTTTTATATATCAAAAACCTCTAAATTTTCCCTCTTCTGCCTTTGGCTCGAAAATTTCAAGTCCACATTATAGATTTGATTCTTTACACAGATTTTGACAGTTTTTGACAGTTTTTACTTTCAGATTCCATCGCCCTTAAACGAGATCGCATCCGATCGCCTACAGAGGCGCCACCTCCGTCCTGCGTTAGAAATGCATTGAGTCCTATGAGAAAAAACTCTAAAACTAATAAAATAACGATTTCTACTTAATATTATGGCTTTTGGTGTTAAAAGTGAAATACATAGTTTAGTTTTCTGAATTTTTTGATATGTTAAATATGGCTTGTTTTAAAAAAAGTACTTTTAGACTTGAATTATTATTATATATTTTTTAAATATCAATTACCTACTAAAAAATTATTAACTAAATTAATCGAAGATGTTTTTATTTAATATTAATCAATGATTATCCCATAAATGATTAATTAATTTTTCACGCGTGAAAATTAGTTTGTTTTAAATTTTAATTATTTTAATAATTTTTCCTGATAAATTTCCAAGTCACACTCTTTTCAAATTGCAAGCAAAGAATCACAATTTTTCACTTACTTTAAACCTGTTGCATTATTTGACGAAAAAATGTAAACAAACACAGAAAAATAGAAAAATCTGTGGAATGCCTTAAAATCTGCCATTGTGTCCACATCTTAGCAATTCGAAGTATCGTTTTTTTATCAATAGTTTTTCGATTGTACGACAGGGGCTATCTGCTTATGCAAAAACTAATTTGTTTGATTAAAACGGGAATTTTTACAAGTGGTGAGACGCGGATTAGATGGGTGCGGGTGAGCAGTACTAACATTTTGCCAAGTCCCTATCCAAAAAAAAGACACAAAACTTCACTTCAAGGGTGTTTCACTCACTCAGAAAAATTTTGCAAATCTCGCTATGCACTGCAAAACCCGAACACTTACGAAAATCGTATAGAAAAATAAGTTTGATAAATCGTGTACTAGACATGTACTAGTTACTTGACTAGTTACTAGATCTGTCAGCTGTTTCGCAGCGACGCCTATTGACAATTACTGTGTGTCAGTGTGACGTAATGTTAGACATCTCAATTAGCAGATGACAAAAAGCGATTTGAAGATGCAGACGATGCAGAAGACAAGTTCATAACCTTAAAATTATCTAAAGAAATAAGAAAAGAATGGACCAGGAGAAAAAAAGAATTAGTCTGTAATCAAAATCGTTTGCGAGCGAAAAAACGCAGACTAATTGAAAAAGTAGTAGAAAAAAATAAAATCATTAATAATAATTCTGATAATTCTGATGATTCCAGTGATTGTGATTCCGAAAATATCGGAGCTCTGCACTATATTGGAGGTAAGATTTTATAGATTTAAATATTTCTTAACTTTCTTAAGGGATTATATACACTTGTGTTGGTCAAAAAAATCGAAAATTTTTTTTATTGCATTTTCTTAATGTACATTCTTTTAAGATTATTTTCTTCAAATTTCATAGAGATCTGAGCACTAGAACCTAAGTTGCAACTATCAACAGCGCCCTACCTCCAAGTGCGCTACCTACAACTATTCGAATCTTTAAACGCAAGTATCTAGGAATGTGATTTTTCAAAAAGGGCCGTTACGGTGTCCACGATTTCTCAAAAACCATGTAACCTATCAATCTAATTTTTTTCAGGCTACTTTATAAAAATATTATCTCATACTTGGACGAATGAATTGACATTTGAAAGAAAACTTTTTTTTCGGACTGAAAAAACTGAATTTTCAGACCCCTAAAAATCGATTTTTTCAGAAAATTCATCACCATATTTGCAAAAATACTTATTTCGACAAATCCTTCGTACAAGTAGAGTAAAATTATATAAACTAAAGAAAGATTTTGGTTAGAGTGATTGCAGTTGATCAATTCTCGACTTATCATGGACACCGCGAAGGGTATTTGAAAAAAGGTGTTTTGACTCAACGGGCAAGTAAATGCGTAGTGGTTTGTTCTTAAAAAAATTTACCATCTTATCCAAAAAAATTCGTGAAGAACCCTTTTTTCCAATAATAAGTGTATATAACCCTTCAATAAATGTTATGGACTATTTATGTAAAATTTTAAAAATATGGAAAAAGATTTTAAATTATTTAAGGGATTATTCTACTTTATACGCTTCAAAAAAAGAACTATTTTTCAATATTTTTTTTGAGTATGTCAAGAAAGATATGGATATAAATATTTTTAGGTATGATAAAACATGTCTTAAAATACGTAAAAAAAAATTTTTTTAATTTATTTTATTGCATTGTTATTATTTTAAATGCGTTTTTCTCAAAACAGCGTTTAAAACAGTACCAAGGATTTTATGATAACTATTCGACCGATCCTTATAAAATTTAAACCACACATTCTACACATATTGAACTAGGTCTTTTGCCTATAATATATTAAAAAATAACATTTTTACTAATTTTTTAAACAAAAAAACAGTGAAAAAAATGCATTTTTTTCAATTTTTCTTCGCCATTTTGTTATTTTTTCATAAATATTAATTATTATAGGCAACAGACCTAGTTTTAGTAATACTGAAGCTAACCCACTTTAGTTTTTTTTTTTTCTGCTAGCCGTTACCGAGATATCCCTGGTACCGTTTACCCTTTTGATTTTGAGAAGCCTACGCACAATTATTATTTTTAATATAAACATCGAATAAAGTTAAGAGCATGTGTTACTTACCATATGAGCACGTTTTTAAACCCGGGTTTTTTTTCTACAATTTTTACATTTTCAAAAAAATTGTAGAAAAAAACCCGGATTTAAAAATTTGCTCATATGGTAAGTAACACATGCCCTTAATGTTCATGATATACTAAAAAAAATGTTCAAAAATAGCTCATCTCTTCAGCTTATAAAGTAGAATAACCCCTTAAGTATCCATTCTTAATTATTTTTTAGTACTGCAACATGACGATGAGACTATTCTGAGTGAAAATCTTTCTATTCCTGGAAATTTAGTTGATGAAGATGATGGTAGAGGAATTTCGAATTCGAAAATTTTTGTTTGGATTTTTAAAATTAAATGATGTTAATTTCATGAAAAGATCTTTGTAGAATAATTACTTGTTGTGTTGCATACTATTTTATTTCTGTTAACAAGATTGAAATGAATTTAATTTTTCTCACTTTATGTCTGACTTTGTGAATTGAAAAAAGTATAGAATCAAGAAATGCAGGTATTTTGAATTTTTTATGCTTGCGTATAATACTTTGAAGACGTTAAATTTATCTATCCATTTGCATATCATGCTTGATCAGTGTCCTTACTAAACACATTTTATGCTTATTTAAAAGTAAAATTTTTAAGGGTGTTGGAACGTTTTGAAAAAAAAATTTTCATGTAGAGTCAGTCTAATTTCCCACCTCATTTCGATACGTATATGTTAAAATTGCAAAAATGCACTGTCTCACGGGTCCTTTCATCGAGATGGGTTTCTCGATGGCAGGAGAGGGGCTTAGTAACTCTTTTTGAGCAAAAAACAATAGTTTTGTTTAAAAAAAAGATTTGAGATATAAAAAAGAAGGGTGCAGACAATGTTTTAGAGAGAGTGGGCATTACTTACAGACGTCAAAATCCCTTTTTCCTCGCACAATATGTAAATCACTGCACTGGCGGGGAGACACAAACACTCGTAATTTTTTTCGTCAATTAATGCACTCACAATTACCTACTGAAACTGTCTAAATAATTATTTTGACAAGATTCTTTCAATGCAAAGTACATCAGAATAATGTCTCTTTCCATTCTTGTAGAAACTTCTTAGCGGAAATGTGGTACGACCCGCGCCAAGTCCGACTAAGCACGTTGGAGATTCCGTCGGTATGTAGTTATGCCGTCATATCGACGTTTGCCGGATATTTCAAATTTCAATTAAAAATTAATGTTTGAAATACAATTTACTTTATTTTGTTTTCCAAATAAATGGAGAATAACATAAAAGAACTAACAAATTATGTATTGTAATAATAATTTTTGCAATCATTATACTCAAAAATTGCATAATTATATTTATTTGGAAAAGTGTATGTAAGTAATAATGTATAGGCACAACTACATACCGACGGAATTTCCAACGTGTTTCGTCGGATTTGGCGCGCGCGTCGTACCACATTTCCGCTACTAAGAACTGTCAACAAAAATGGAAAGATACATTATTCTGATGTACTTTGCACCGAAAGAATCATGTCAAAATAATTATTTAAACAGTTTCAGTAGGTAATTGTGAGTGCATTAATTGACGAAAAAAATTACGAGTGTTTGTGTCCCCCGCCAGTGCAGTGATTTACATATTGTGCGAGGAAAAAGGGATTTTGACGTCTGTAAGTAATGCCCACTCTCTCTAAAACATTGTCTGCACCCTTCTTTTTTATATCTCAAATCTTTTTTTTAAACAAAACTATTGTTTTTTGCTCAAAAAGAGTTACTAAGCCCCTCTCCTGCCATCGAGAAACCCATCTCGATGAAAGGACCCGTAAAACAGTGCAGAAATTTATACATGGCCCTGACAAAGGTCTGGCCAGTTTTGATGTGGCCCTAAACAGGTAAACTGGCAAAGCCCACACAAGGCTTGTAACGCTTTGGCAGACTATTACCCTACTTAGGGAAAACTGGCCAGGGCCTCGTAAGTTTACCCAAGAAATGCCCTAGTTAAACAAAAATTATTTTTATATTTTAATTAAATCTTTATTAATAGTAGGTAATAATAATAATAATAATTTTGTTTGCACGTTCTTGTACAGATTGTACATATATACATACGTTAAGGGAATAATATTTTGCAAAAAGGGAAAAAAAAATTATATCAATGCATACTATACTTCCATTAAATTAAGACAATTGAGGCACCGAGAGTAAAAGGAAAGTAACTATTGTTGGATAGTTAGAGTGAGACTTAAAAATCAGAGAAGCAAAAGAAGTACACGTTTAATTTTAGTGGTAAAACGGTACAAAACTGAGCTAGAGGAAAAGGCGGACAGAATAAAGTTGGTGGAAAAGAGGGACATATTTCGTTCAGTGGTAAAGCGGTACAGAACTGAGCTAGAGGAAAAGGCGGACAGAATAAAGTTGGTGGAAAAGAGGGACATATTTCGTTCAGTGGTAAAGCGGTACAGAACTGAGTTGGAGGAAAAGACGGACAGAGTAAAGTTGGAGGGAAAGAGGGACATATATCCTTCGGTGATAAATTAAGCGGTACAAAACTGATTTGGAGGAAAAGAGGGACATATCTCGTTAAGTGGTAAAGCAGTATATAATTATATTTTTTGTCATCGATGCCTTTACTTGCGCGAAATTCCAAGAA
>UCOH01006178.1:0-18702 GCA_900474275.1 Synergus japonicus
ATTTTTCTTAATGACTGTTTTTGATATAAAAAGAATGTAAAAAAAGACATAACATTTTGAAAATCTAAATAAAGAGTAATGCAAAGTAAGGAATAAATAAATAAACCATGTTAATGAAAAAAAAATTTATCCTTTATTTTGCAATATCTGAATAAGCAGTCCCGGACCGAGGTATACAAATTAATAAAATATAATCAATCTTTAAATAATTCAGAATAGTTAATTTATTATTTAATACAATAGAATTTTGTGTGTACATTCATTAATTATATCTGACATTCTCAGCGACAATGTTATATGCGAAAGAGCAAACAATCATCCTTGAAAGAAATGGGCTTTAAGTAATTTCTTTCCTTTTCCAGTTTGTTTCAAAAAACAATATTTTTACATTCTTATTTGAAATAACGTATTAGAATTGTGTAAAATTTGACACCCTCCCCCCCATTTTTGGCAAACGTCCGCGTTTTTACATTCTCATCAGAGGAAGTATTAGATTTGAGTCGAGCGCGAAGCGCGAGTGCCCTGATGAGAATGTGCTCCTTAAGGTCGATAGAACTTTAAGTAAATTAGTTTTAGTATGCAATTCCTGTTGTAGTAACTTAAATACAAAAAAATAAGCGCCCGAAGGGCGCAAGCGTGCGAAGCGCGCATCACGGAGCGCGAAGCGCGACGATTGAACTATATTGGTCCGCCGCGCGCCATAGGCGCGCTCAATTTTGCGAGCGAAGCGAGCTGCGCGCCAAGCGCGCGATGAGAATTTGCCCGCGAAGCGGGCAGATTTTTTTATCCACTTTTCTAAAAAATACTAATTATTATAATGAGGCTGTTCACATTTTGAGGGATTTTTTTAAATACACCCATATACAAAGAGAAATATTGTCAGTGCATACTCACAAAATCATGAATGTTTAATTTCTTTGGAAAAACACAACAGATACTTTTGATTTAAGTATCAGTGAAAGTTAAATTTATTTGTAATAAAAAGGTGCCTTAAGGGTATTGGAGCCAAGTTCCAATCTAAAAATTCGATTTCTTCATTTTACTTAACAAATATTATAATTGGAACTTTTCCTTTTTGCTGAATTAATCAATGTTTAACTAGAATTATGCGTACAGAGCGAAAAAATATTTAATTCGAATCTTTTTAAAGTAGAATTAAAATATTGAATTTTGAATTCTTCATTTTATGCAGAAAGTATTGCAATTAAGTATTTTGTCGCTCTGTACGCAGTCTTGCATTTGACAAAAGATTAGCACTACGGAGCGAAAATATATTTTTCTGTAATTTTCGTTGATTAAATTGGAGAATTGAATTTTGAGCTGAACACTTGGGTCCAACGCCCTTATGTGAACTCTTAAAATTTGTTTTGATCTAGAATTGAAAGGTTCCAAGGCAAAACCGTATAAGTGCCATTTTTTTGAAAATAAGTTTTATTGCCTTAATAGTTCTGTAAAATTCTACCGCACATTGTGGTGAAAGGATATACACTCAATAAGTGAAATGTAACTATTACTTAGTTATTTTTTTCGTTACTTTTGTATTTTAGAAATATTAGAAATATATAGTAAGGAAAATAATAATTAAATATTTCATTTTTAAATTTTTATTTAATTTAATTGTATTAAAAATTTTTTAAATTTATATATTTGTTTTCTTTTTTTGTTTCACGCATTCCATTCGTGTTCGAATCGGTGTAATAAGCACGTGTGTATGGTGTACACAAAAACCAAATATACCTCTCTCTACAAACCTTCCTTATCGTCTGCTGATTCTATTTACCGCCAATCAGCATTTCAAGCGCTGGTTCAAAATTAAAAAAGATAATGTGCAACATTCTAAGAAAACCAAAAAGAAAAAAGCGAACCTTTTATCTCTAATAGATGTCGAGTAACAGTCGTTTCAAAAAATCACTTTTTTCTAAATTTCGTCGAAAAATCACTTGGAAAATTCAGAAAAAAGTGGTTTTTTGAAATGACTGTAACTCGAAACTTATTAGAGATACAAGGTTCGCTTTTTTTTTTGTTGTTCTTAAAATTTTGAACATTATGTTTTTTAAATTGAACTTTTTTTTGTACAACGCAATAGAAATGGTTCGTCCACGCAAACTTGATATTTTAAAATTTATTTTTAAAAAACCCCTTTGGCAATCGATCCACGGCACACATTTTTAAGGATCATTCCGGACCCCATCCTGAAGCTATTTTGAAAAAAAATTTTGTCTGTGAATTATTACGGAAAAAAAGTATCAGTTGCCTGGACTAAGGGCTTTATTCTCATTTTTAAAAAATATAAATTATTTCTATCAATCTAGTGAAATATTTATCAACAATAGTTAATTAAATTGTAATTATTTAAACAAATTCTATTTGTTTAAATAGTTAGTTTTTCGAAAATTCATTTTCTTAAATAAAAATTGATCAGTATTGGTTTAGTGGAATATTGATTAACTATTTTTTAATTATTTAAACAAATTGAATTTGTTTAAATAATTTTTTTTGGAAAATTATTTCATTTATTAAGGATAATTACTATTTATTTAGAGGAATATTTATTAACATTCGTTAATTAAATTAGGATTGTGTGAAATAATTCCATTTGTTTCAAAAATCCTTTTTTTTTTACAAATTTATTATTCAAGTATTAAATTAGGTTTTATATAAGTTGACTGTTAGTTTGTTATTCTATTAATTACATTTTTGCATTGTTTTGATATCAGTTAATAGCAGATTGTGCAACGAGTGGGCGAAGTGCAGCGAGCGTGGCAATCACACGAGTGGAATCGCCATCGTCCTCTCGTTGCACATACAACTTTGTCCAACAAGCGCGAGTGACATGCGGCTTAGGAGGCTCGTCGACAGCGTCTCCCTCTCGAGACGAACCTCCAAAGTCACATTTCCCTGGCGGGTATTGCACAAAATATCTTTTAGTCACGAAATAGTATAAGGAGACCCAACTCCATCTGCTATTCCGGAAAATTCTGCTAGCAGTTTTCACAGGCTAGCAGACGACAGAGATGAGGAGCAGACAACACGGGCAAAGTTTCAACTTCTTCCGCATTAAATTTATAGAGGCGCTAGAATCTGTTAGAGTACGATTTAAGAGAAAGGAGTTAGAAAAACCGCTAGCAGTTCTTATATTAGAGTTGAGTCTCCGTACACTACTTCGTGAGCGACCTAGATGGAGGGAGTTCCCGCCATGCCTATAAAAACAACGGCACAAAGTGTAAATCGTCATTCCTTTCCCAGCTAACATTGTGTAAGCATCTTATGGATTGACTACATAAATAAAAATTCTAAACCTACTGCAAACGTTCCCTTCTTTCCTTCGCATCCTGCATGCCTCCATTTCAGCGAGACCTTATAGAGAACCGAAGGAAACGAAGAAGAAGATATCGAGATTCCTGTTCGCCACAACAGGGCGAGTTGTTCCCCTGGAAGACTTAAACCCCTAAACTCGACATCCGGAGATTCAGATCCCAAAATCCTTTTCTCAAGTACGAATTAATCGCCGTCAGTCCCAGTAACGCCAAGTACAGGATAAAGCAAGGTCCACCAACCTACGTGCCAATAGATTAATTTCTACCGCAACCTGCTTTTTCCATCCACCATGGCGCCATCTCACCCTACTTCGAGATACGACAACTAAGCATGTCACCACCTCCGTTACCACAAATACCAGATCCTGTCTACACCGCTACACCCATCCTAGATCTCAGCCCCGGTAGAACTTCTTGGTTACCCTCCCCATCTCCCTCGCCGAAGAAGAAAGAGACCAACAAGGATAAATTATGTTAACCTTGTAATTGGTATAATCAGTGGTGCCCAGCTGATCATTCTCTCCCTCCTGAATGGACTTTAGTTTTGGGAATTGACCTTCTGGAAACCACTTCCCAGCTCAAGAATTCCAAAACGAATAAAAAATCACTTCTAAAAGTTATTATTATTCGTCGACGCAAACGACCTGTCACTTTAAGTGACAGTAACGCCTGCAATTATTTGATCACCCGATACCACAAAATTGAACAGACTCCAATTACCCCCCAGAACTAATCGCTCGTCTATTTTTTTTCCTAACTCCAAAAAACCATCAGTCCTTTTAAGGACCTCTAAATTTCAAAAACAAAAAATATCTCTTTTTTCCTAAACACAATTTATCTTTTACAGATATCAGCCTTTCTCCCCACGTGCTGTTATCAGTTTACACATTAATAATAGCATTTATTTCTGAGATTTCATCGAATTACAAAAAAGTTCGATGGAAAGATTTTTGCTAAGTTTATTATAAGTCCTCAGGTAAACTCGAAAGTGTTGAATACGGTTTGAAACGTATTTGAAAAATATTTCACCTAAGGGTGCCATCCTATGATAGCAGAAAACACAAAGCAGAAAGCAGAAAGCAGAAAATCATTAGAATGAAAGAGAGAGAAAATCTGCCTGTCTTTCACTCATGATTTTCTGCTTTCTGCTTTGCGTTTTGTTCTACCATAGGACGGCAGTCTAAGAGACATATCTTCCATATCTGTAGGCTTATAAAAAAATAATTACAAATTATTCCACCTTTGTGCTATTTTATACTTGTCTTCTCCGTTTAAAAACGTAGAGGCAAAAATTGAGAAATATTTGAAAATAAATTTATGTCACGTAACGATAATAACGCAAAAAAATTTTTGAATTTTTTGGAAAAGTAAGATTTTTGCAACAAATTTTAATTTAAGTAACGAATGTTAATAAATATTCCTCTGAATAAATAGTAATTATTTTTGATAAAAAAAAGAATTTTCGAAAAAAAAATTATTTAAACAAATTCAATTTGTTTAAATAATTGATAAAAAGTTAATCAATATTTCATTAAACCAATACTGATCAATTTTTATTTAAAGAAATGAATTTTCGAAAAAATAACTATTTAAACAAATGGAATTTGTTTAAATAATTAAAATTTAATTAACTATTGTCGATAAATATTCCACTAGACTGATAGAAATAATTTTTATTTTAAAAAAATGAGAATAAAGTACTCAGAAGGTCGATTTGATAAATAATTGATAAGTTTCGTTTTAAGGGTAGTTTTCAAGGCTCGGTGGAGGTGTGTTAGGGGTGTCAAACCCATATGTGTAGTACATTAAATTCTTTGTTGGATAATCCTCAATAAGCCTCTATACTTTCCTATAAAATCTTCCTAAACCCCGAAAAATTATTCCAAAAACTCAAAAAAGTGATTTTTCCCGATGCAGTTTACATAGGAATCTTCAAGTCAACATAGACAAGTATTAAAATCAAAAAGAAAAAAAATGATTAAATTTCTTTTTTCGGATTTAGAAACGTGTTGTCGTTTGATGTGTTTTACCATTTTGCAAGTTTGACTTACGAAGAGTTTTGCTAAGTTCACGTTTAGTTAAGCTTTCTCAAATTTAACTTAATTCACAAAATACATCACATAAAATTTTACGCTCGCAGTATATTCATTATTCCGAGCGTAAAGTATCACATGCTCTTAACAATTTGAACTAGATTAAAAACTTGAACTAAATTGAAATCTTGAACTAGTTTGAAAATTTGAGCTAATTTAAAAACTTTTGCTAACTTGAAAGCTAAGCCGAGTGGCATTGAAAATTTGATTTTATGCGCCAAGACAAATTTTGTAAAAAGTAATTTTCTTCGTTTCACTTAAGCTTGGTAAAATCTTAATAACCAAATATTATTAAAACATGGAGTTTCATATAGACGTCCATATGAAAGTTGCTCAGTATATGCGATGAAAAAATCTAGTAACATATAATTGAATCATTTTAGGGATCGCCATCACAGAAGAAGATCTAGGTCAAGATCGAAATCTCGTTCTGCTTCGCCCGAGAAGAGAAGACGACGTTCAAGAAGTAGAGATAGAGACCGAGATAAAGGGAGACACAGGGAGAGAAAAAGCCGCTCGAGAGACCGTGAAAGAGATAGAGGTGAAAGAAGAGAACGACATGACAGAGAGAGAAAACGGTAAATATATTATTATTCTTATTCTTCTTCTTCTTCTTCTTCTTCTTCTTCTTCTTATTATTATTATTATTATTATTATTATTATTATTATTATTGATTGATTGATTGATTGATTGAGAATTTGTATTTAAAGTTATTTTGACAGTATTTAAGGCTGTTCGAGCATCGGACAAAAATGTAAATATACACAAAAAATGGCGAAATTTGTGGAGTAACTAATCTGTCATCACATTTCAAAATATATAGATTTTTACATTTTCATCAGAGAGAATGTATTATATTTGTGTAAATATTGACCCTCTCATTTTTTGTTAAATCTTCACGTTTTGTGACCCCCTGAACCCGAAAAACATGGTTTTACCAATATGTCCGTATGTATGTGTGTAGATTTTTATCTTTAGTTCACTATTACTTTCGAAGGAATTAATTGATTGGATTGGCCTTTGATATACTCATTTAGTGTATTAAAATGAAGGCCGAGTTCGTTGGCCAGCCATTTTTGATGAAAATAAAAAAAGTTAGAGTATTTTGAAAATTTGAAAAAAAAATTTAATTTAAAGCCAAATAACGTACGATATGTAAAGGAATCAGAGGATGAAAAATAAATATTTTTGAACGCCTTATAGGACTCACGTGAGCATTTTCTGAATTTTCTTAAAAAATCTAAAATTAAAATTTTGAGTCAAATAACGCGTGTGTGGTGGACGCATTTATCAGAGGATAGTCCAAGTGATGTCCTCTGCTAGTAACAAGAGGGACTAGGAAGAAAAGGCATATAGGGCCCTGAGTAGGGGGAGACAGACGATTTCAAGATGGCTGAACGTACTTGAGAAGTGCTTTAGAGATGACAAAATCTCGACGGGAATGTCTCTAGCTACCCATGTTTAATCTAAACTTTTACTTAATAATTCCATATAATATTCTTTAAAGTGTTCGTTTATAGTGCAAAGTGCCTTAACAAATAAAGTTACATTGTAATTTAAATGTTGGCGTCTTTCAATTCAGACATCCTCTCACAGTTCATAACAGCGTGATGTAGAGAAAATTATCACAACATAATTATTAGTCTTTAAAAGATCTACAAATTCTCCCTTGAACATTTTCTAATACGATGATTAATACGATTATTTTTTTAATAATTCATTTTCTAAGTTATAAATGTCTATGATGAGAATGTGTTCCTTAAGATCGATAGAACCTTAAGAAATTTAAATAAAAGCATATAAACGAATGAAAGCGCGCATATTGTGATGAGAATGTGTGCTCACAATGGCATCCCTAGTTTTCTCTAAAAATACACTACCTGAATTGTCGTTTAGCCAGGACAGATTTTTTTATGGCACGAGAGGGAGATGCTTTTTATTTATATACTAGCTCGACCGCGCGCTTTGGACGCGCTTATTTCCTTTTTCTCTAAATGTTATAATTCATGATATTTTATTTTTTCTTTTCTAAGATTTATATAATTAAGATTTTTATGTATTTTAAATACTTAAACATCTTTCAAAGAATCCTCCTATTATGAAAAGAACGTATTTTCAGCTAACTTCATAGCGTTACCACAATTTTTGACGTCAGCGTTACCACTGGTTACGCATGAAGTATGCGTCAAGTCGAGAAAATTTATTCTCGAATTTGCGCATGTACTCGAGTCTCCCAAATGCCAAGAAATTCTTGATTCTCTATAGTCACATCAATTGCGCATGTTACCAATCAGATGCCGAACGCAGAGCGCGCGCAGTAGTTATTTCAAGTGAAATTTGAGAAATACAAAGTTGACATTTGAGAGAAACATGACTTGACTTTTGGGAGAACTTGAGATTTCGAATAATAAATTCTATAATGAACGTATATTATTTAAATATATATTATATATTATTATTAAATATATTATTATATCCTTTTTTATTCATATGTTATTTTATAATTTCTATTCTTTATATTTACATATAACCGCTTTACAATCGCGCGCAGTTAAAAATGCTAAACAGGACGCATGGACAGTAGCGGCCACCCATGCAAGTACTAACCGCGCTCAACTTTGCTTAACTTCAGTGATCGGATGAAAACTGGGGTTTTCAAAGTGGTATGGTCGTACCTCAGATTTTTACATTTAGTATCAATGATTCAATAGGTACAATATCGTTTAAGGGCGATGGAATCTGAAAGTAAAAATTGTCAACAAACTATCAAAATCTGTGGAAAGAAACAAATCTATGATGTGAACTTGAAATTTTCGAACCAAAGGCAAAAGATGGAAAATTTAAAGGTTTTTGATATAAAAAAAAATAGAGAGAAAAAAATGAATAAGGGGCGCTTGATGATAAGTTTGTCGAATACTCACTTTTATAGTCCCAAAATAGCGTTTAATTATTTCTTGTCAGAAACGGCGGACATTTTGACTTCCATGATGGAAGAAACTAAATATTGATAGCTGCGACAGTGGCACCCTACGCGCGCAGTACGTCTTGGCTTCCTGCTAAAGAAATTCTCCCATTGGTCAATTTAATTCGACTTTGAATCGCGCGTTTCTGACGGGAAATAGTTACACGCTATTTTGGGACTATAAAAGTGAGTATTCGACAAACTTATCATCAAGCGCCCCTTATTCATTTCTTCTCTCTATTTTTTATAACAAAAACCTCTAAATTTTCCTCCTTTTGCCTTTGTCTCGAAAATTTTAAATCCACCTGAAAAGTTGACAGAATTAGACAGGCGCGCAACAAGCGTCTCAAAACAGTGGTTGTCGGGAGCCAACCTACACACTAAAAATCAATAAAAAATAGAAAAACAACAGATTAAAACCTCTCAAAAAGTGCATTTATTGTAGAATTGTATTATCCTTCTAATAATTTCGACATCCATGCATATTGCAAATAGGTATACTCGAATTACTGTCTGGGTGTCCTAACCCCGTTATTGTTGTGCCCCTGGAATCTCAGTTTTTCTACAAGAGAAATTTTCAAATTCCATCAGTCTTAATCGAAAAAACAAAATCCTGAATGTGAAAAAGTATCGAAAGAAAAATAAAATATAACAATATAATATTATATATTTAATAATAAATATCTTTTAATAGAATTTTACGGTTTTTGGTACTCCGCCTACTTTATTTGTTAATTTATTTGGCGCCGAATTAGGTTAGTTTCGTTATACAGTGCTCCCAATTTATGCTCGATATCTCATTGGTTCTTATTCGCGCGCAGTTCAAATTCAAAAAAGATTATTCTTATTTTTTTTTTATTATATATAATGGCATTTCAAATTATAAAAATGTGCATTGTATTGAAATTAATGAATTTTACTAACCAGTATAAATTAATTAAATGCATATTCAAGTGAGTACTAAAGAATATTTTAATTTACGGAATATGCATTCAATTAATTTGTAATACACTCGAGCCTCTTAAATTTCAACTTCCCAAATTTCAAGTTCTCCCAAAAGTCAAGTCAAGTTTCTCTCAAATTTCAAGTTCGTTCATCTCTGGTTTTTCTCAAATTTCACTTGATAACACTGCGTACGCTTTGCATTCGGCATCTGATTGGTTGCATGTGCAATTGATGTGACTATAGAGAATCAAGAATTTCTTGACATTTGGGAGACTCGAGTGTACATATTTTTAGCTGAAACATTGGGAAATGGTAAACAACATGAAAATATACATTAGTCTACTATTAATTTTCTAAAATTAATTTTTTTCAAAAAAGAAGAGTGGAGAGACGCATGTTTTTTTTTATATATTCGTTACCATTTCCTAAGGTTAAAGAAAAATTAGTGAGTTTGGAATAATGTAAAATATGTAATCGGAAGTTGAAAAGCTTCGCAAAAGACTGAAATTCATACTGAATTTATCGTAAAGTATTATAATTTATATTGCTAAAAAAAGCTTTTAACCTTCCGAGTATTAAGAATTAAATCTAAGTACTAAATATTTAACACGAAAATTAACTTCCGTTTTCTTTAACTTTCTAAAACTTAAAGAGCAAATGGGGAAAACTTAGACGAATCACGAATCATTTCGGTTACAAAAGGAATATGCATTTCATAGCGTTACCTTAATTTCTGACGTCAGCGTAACCACTGGTTACTCATGAAGTGAGCAACTAAGCCTAATGACGTAAAATATTTGAAATACGAAAAACGCGCGCTCAAGCGCGCGATTGGACTTGTGATATATATATTTATAAAAAAATTTCTTAATTGTATAATCTAAATAATTACATGCTACAATTAATATTGCTTTTAAATAATAAGCGCGAATCTCCGCTTTCCTTTCAGCTCCATATACTTTTGTATTCAAATTTTTACTTTGTTTTCATGATAAAATCATCTCAGTTAAGGGGCTATGCTAGTTTCTCTTTTTCAAAAAATCACGCAATAGGAAGGGAAAATTTACCGCAAATCAAATCTGTGTTGAAAACTTTAAATGCGTTTTTCTCAAAACTGCATTTTTTTAAGGAAAATTTGACATTTTTTTCAAAACTACGTCATTTTTATAATTTTGCTTCTTCATAGAGGAAGCTTTGTAGTGGTGACAAAATCCAGTTTCCTAAAAAAGGTTTTTTTGAATATATTTCAAGGGCAGTATATCTAATATGATGATCTGAAAAAATGTCCGGATGTATGTATATATGTATGTATGTATGTATGTATGTATGTATGTATGTATGTATGTATGTATGTATGTATGTATGTATGTATGTATGTATGTATGTGTGTATTTGTGTATGTGTGTCCCGATCCAGCAATTTCTTGAAAACGCGTAGAGATAAATTGATGAAATTTTTTCATAGTTATTCCACTATATACTTAGTTGAATTTCTTACAAGGGTTTAACAAAATATTTAAATTTACAAGTTTTAAAAACTTTTATAATTTTCGTAAAATTCATTTTTCCAATATAACTTCTCAAATATTGAAAATTTAAAGCTGATGTAAGGGAAATGAAGATTCCTTTCATCGAGACGAATCGATTGACCTATATGATTAATGCATGTCGTTAAAAAATATGGAAGTTATGTTAATTTTTAATTTTGAAAGTTAATTTTTCGGTCTATGTTTTTAAATAATCAAAATTTTGAGTTGACGTAAGGAAAATGAATATTCTTTATGTCCAGACGAATCGAGTGACCTGTATGATGAATGCATTTAATTGAGAAATAAGAAAGTTATGGTTAATTGTATTTTTAAAAAAGTAATTTGTCGACTATAATTTCTGAAATAATTAAAATTTAAAGCTGATGTAAAGAAAATGAAGATTCTTTGTGTCTAGACGAATCGATTCACCTAAAAGATTAATGCATTGTATAAAAAAATAAGAAAGTTAAGCTATATTGTAATTTTCGAAAATGAATTTTTTGAATGTAACTTCTCAAGTAATGAAAATTTAATGCTGATGTATAGAATACTTAATGCTTCCTCTATGAGGAAGCAAAGTACTCATTGAATGAGTTCAAAAGTTGATACAACTTGACAGCTAGTTTAATATTTTCAAAAGCTAGATTTCCATCCTCTAGAGAAACTCATGTAGTTTACTAAAAATTTTTTATTTTTTTTTTTTTTCGAGTAACCTGGCATGGCCGACACCGTCACCCGAATTTCAACTTTTTTTAAAGGACTTTTGCGTTTCGCCTTGTATCTACGCTAAATACATAAAGGCATGTACAATATAATGCAAAAATTTTAGAAAGATTAAAGGAGTAGTTTTGTTTCTTTTAATCTTCAAAAATTGCTGTTTTTTTTTGTCCGAGAAACAAAAGTTGTATATCTCATTCGTATTTCCAATATCTGCATTGGCTTAGGTTTGTAACGGTCTGTTTTTACCGGGTTTCATTAAATAATTATCTCTGCAGACGCTTCAGCCTAGCTAGGGTCAGCTTTAGAGATAATTAAAACAGATCGACCATTTTGTTTAACAAAATAACAAAAATATGTTTATTTAACTAAATATTTACATTTACAAAATTATTAATATTACGAGAGCAAGTTAAGTTTTTTCTAATCTTATGCTTTCATTCGTTCGCGACAGAAACAGTTAGGTGATTTCTCAGGTGACAGATATTATTATTAGAAGCACCCATCTAATAATATCTGTGTTAGATTTTAACAACCATAGTAGCGCTTATCGATTGTGAAAATCGTATATTCTTGAAATCAGCTAACAAAAGTGCAGAAGTCAGTTCAGGAAATGGCAAGTACAGAAGCGCCTGTGATTTCACCCTCGCTTGACCTACCATAGGAGCGCCTATCAATAGGTAAAGCGCATGAGCTTTCACCGGGCGACAGTTTCTCCAACCTGGTCGGTGGGACTCGCCCAGCTGAATCGAAGATTGTACGCAGAGCAAACGCTTTTAATGAAAGGGCTATCAATGGCCGAAGCCCGGAGTAGGGAGGACAGGAGTGGGGCACGCGTCTAGCAAGGCTCGGTAACAAGAACCGGTGTAAGTGTGCGTACAGCACGCACACTCGTATAACCTCTCGTTAAACCTAATAATAACACGTAACTTCCAAACCCTTCTCAACTACGTCTCGGTAACATATAATCTATTACCATATTTCAGTACAAAAGCATTAAAAAGGTTAAACAAAATTATTACATTAGTGTTAATTAATTATTAATTGAATTGTCGTGAAAAAATTATGATTAACGAAACAAAATTTAAATGAGCGCGCGAACCGATCGATTGTTGAAAAGCACTATCGATACTTAGGCGACAACGAATCAGATTGCCGGAAAGGGCTTTTTATAATAGGATTTATTCCTTGTGGAAATAGCCCGGTTTGACCCGACCAGAAGAAGGTTTTTGGCCGGAATCCGACCGGGTCAACCGGGGATAATATTTAGTTAGTAGTCCGGCCGGGATCGGACCGGGTTCCCCCCGAGATCTGATCAGGTCAAACCGGGCCACCCTGATTTAGCCCGGTTTAATATTTCTTAATTACCTGGCTGCGATCGGACCGGGTTCCTCCCGGGATCCGGTCGGGCCAAACCAGGCCACCCTGAATTATCCCGGTTTAATATTTCTTAATTGTCCGGTCGGGCCAAACCGGGCTACACCTTATTTAGCCCGATTTAAAATTTTTTAATTGCCTGGCCTGTATTCGACTAGGTTCCGGTCAGGATTTGGTTCAGACAAATTGACAAAAAATAATTTAGCAATTATTTAGTATTATAACACAGAGATTCTGAAGATAGTAAATATGAAAGCAATAAAAGTTTTGAATTTTGGAATTTCAAAATATGCGCAGAAATCACAAATCAATTGAATTTTTTTTATTACATTAGATTTGAAATAATAATATAAAGCTTTAATATAAAAAGATTCTCTCGTAAACAATAATTTTTTAAATTTCAACTTTCGTGAATTAAAACATTTTTTGAAAGATTATTTTAAAAAATTGTACTTAAACAGTTTTTGTGATACAAATAGCTAATTAATAATACAAATATTTAAATAAAGTTTCATGGAAACTTTTTTTTTTATAACAGATCAATTAAAAATTTGAAAATGAATAAATAAAATGAAATAAATTATTTTTATTTATTAATAATTTATTTATTTATTATTATTTATAAAATGAATAAATTGTTTAAAACAAAAGAAATTAAAAATATATTCCTCACAATTATATCTAACTTTTCAGCGATAAAGCTTGGCTGAGATTTTGTCGAAGAAGTTCAAGCGGGTTGATAGCACAGGTGGTATGGCGCCCGGCGCGTGTATTAGGTTTAGGCTAGCGTTTTTTCGTGCAATTATATGTATAAAAGACCGTGTACGATTATACGTGTAAGAGAAAATTGTTTTTGTAAATTTTCCATTATATATAACATTGTCAAAAACAGACCGGTTTTTAATCGGGTTACCCTCTTTGTATCCGGGATTCAACCGGGTAACGCGGCCGGAACCCAACCAGCGCAGCGTGACGAAACCGACCAGGAATCGACCGGGTACCCTGGCCGGATTCCGGATTCCGGATTCAAGCAGTGCTGGATCCCGGGCCAGGATCCAGCCCGAACCCGGTCACTATTTCTACACGGGATTTATTTATTTATTTTTTTAATTTTTGATTTTGCTAAAATGCCAAATTTTCGGTTGGGATAGTGTTAAAAGTAGACTGGTAATTGAAATCAAAGCAACACAGACTGAATACAATTAAAGTTTATTTTAATTAACAGGATCACTCAATTCACATAATACCTACGATTTAATACGAATAATAAAATTCAAAATATAATCGAAATTTAGAGAGATGTTTCACTATCTATTATAAATAGAAGTAAAAGTAAGAAGTATGTCGCAATTCAATGAGTAAGGACTGATTCAGATAGATTTTCGCGATTCAACAAATAGAGAGTAACTACAAAATGGTGGTTTTCACTCAAGAAATATAGAGACTCGAAAAGGTGTTTTCCACTTAAGGAACATAGAGTAACTGACCTCTTGAGAGTCCTTAGGGATCAGGGGTACATTTGCAGAGGAAGAAAGACACTTAGAAAAAATAAGATAAACTTATTGAAGATACTCGTACTTTGATAAAGCTTGAACTCATTTATGGTTGTTAGACCCGTAGGGTCAAAAAGTACCTAGGCGCTCGCGAGACGGACTAGCAAAAGATTATAAAATATGGCGAAAATTTGGATCACTACGAGTTGTGTGAGAGAATTTGAAGACCTTATCTTTTACTACTAGCTTTACAACTCTTGTTTCTAAAAATGTGAGGGGAAACTAAATATTACTGTACTCGTCTAAGTTTTACAATCCATTAAAATAACAGATGTTTCGTCAAAATGAATAGGGAAAAACCAGCAAATATACTCATTGCCGGAGAAATAGTATTATCAAGAGAAATACTAAAATATTATGTTTTTAAATTAAGGCTTAATATTACACGGAGAAACTTTTCATTGTAAAATTTAATATTACAAGAACGACCCGAGTCGAAATATAGGCCCTACTTTGACGCTCTTCACGCTCTCATTTATAGGGGTTAAGGTTTTAAAGTAGAGGCTATTTCAATGCGATTTTTGCGTCTACTTTGGCGCTCTAACGGGGACAAATTTCCAAATATTCCACTTGGAGCGTCAAAGTAGAGGCTTAGTTTCTTTTTAAAACGAGTCGAAATATGGTGCTACTTTGACGCTCCTTATACACACAATAAAATTGTTGTGGCTATAAGAGTATTAAAGTAGGAGCTGAGTTAAATAAAAATTGAAAAAAATGTCTTAAAAAACAATTATTAATTAGGAACATGGTTTATTCGTTGCTACATTATAAATATATTTATAAATAATCGATATTTGTAAATTTTAAAGCATATATAACAAATAAAATTTCGCATGCAACACGAGGGGAATCGAACGTGGGACCAACGAAATACGAGTTCAACTACATAACCATTATCCTAGCTCTCGAGATAGTGGTTCCATATTTTTTTGCAGGGTATACTCAATCCGAGTATACACAAATATTAAATTAAACCGCCAGATCGTAGAAGTGTATATAACATTTTTTAGTCCGAGCACAATGATTTCTCACCCTTTTAGATATTTTTTTTAAACATTCATGTTGTAAAATTGATTTCCAGTAATTCCTTTTCTTGCATAATAAAATAATTTTTTGAGACAGAAAAATAATGTTTTTTTAGCAAAAAAAAAATTGGTTTTGTCAAGAAAAAGGGCCCAACAAAATTATTGTGTTCCCATTATTACTAAATTTGTTTTCCTATAGTGAAAGATTAACAAAAATATTGCAGGGCGAAGACATATAGAAATATATTTGCATAATATTTCAACAACAATTTATTATGTTTATGCATTTTAAATTAAAATTAATTTTGCTGTTAATAACTTATTAAGCGTTGAAGACAATATGTATTATCAACTAATCCTGACTTCTATGCAACTTAAAATGAAAATTGCTCTTCGTTGTTGAATAAAGACGCAAAATGTTATTGAAATATGTACAAAATGTAAAAAGTAACAAGTGTTTTGAAAATTTGTATTCCTAATTATTCAATTTGCAATAAAATAATAAGAACTTTTAAGTAATAATATTCCTCGGACATTAAAATCATAATTTTATACATCATTAGTAAAACTACATGCCCTTGAAAATAATCAATAGCAATTAATCATTTTTTAGTGTTTATACATTATTTTACTACGAATTTTTTTAAATTACATAATAAGAAATATTTAGAAAGGAGATAAAATTATTTTTGAAATTTAGAGATTAAAGAGTGTCAAAAGAGGAGTTAAAAATATACAAAAAGTTATAAGAGCTTTAAAAGAGAACTTAAAAATTCTACGAAGATTATAGAGGTTTAAAAGAGACGTTACTAAAATTAAAGAACATAGATGCAAGATCCTCAAAGTAGGGGCTAAAGATTATTTAGAAGCAAAGTAGAATGAAAACATCTTTTGGAGATGCAAAGTAGGAGCTAGTAGAATAAGGAGTCGCAAAGTAGAAGCAATACTTCCACTTGGAGCGTCAAAGTAGAGCCTATATTTTGACTCGGGGAACGCGTGCTCCGCGCGCGCATTTACTTTCGTTTTCAATATTATATAATTTATTATAT
This sequence comes from Synergus japonicus, assembly GCA_900474275.1. Classification (NCBI taxonomy): domain Eukaryota; kingdom Metazoa; phylum Arthropoda; class Insecta; order Hymenoptera; family Cynipidae; genus Synergus; species Synergus japonicus. The sequence goes on from UCOH01006178.1 coordinate 16,568, forward strand.
TTTATTTCTCTAATCTCTTTAAATCTATGTTAAACTTCGTGAAAATCTCTAAAAATTCCAAAAAACCTTTGAAGACCTGTGAAATCGCTTAAAATTCTTAGAAACCTTTTTAAATTTCATGACAAACTTAAAAATCTCTTAAAATTCTCAGAAAAATTCTTGAAATTCTACGGTAACATTTAAAATTTCTTTATAACTTTTGACCAAATGAATTTTATGCAGCAATAAGCATATCAATAGAAAGCAAGAGACCTTAGCTTAACTACTTGTGATAGAATTGATTCGTTTTTGTTGGAAAAAAAATATATTCAACTTTTTGTAGAGTACTCGATTTCGATCGAAAAAAATTTTTTTAACCGATTGTGGGCACCTCTGAAAAGTTTTCTAAATATTGAAAAATATGAAATCAAACGCCACGAAATGGAGGAAAAAAGGAAATTTATTCATTTTCAAACCTGTAGTGACACAAAGATTAATGAAAAATATCCAAAAAAGCCTTCATAGCAGCAAAAATAAATATAAGAATGAAAATAAAAATTATTCGTCGACGGAATCGCAGTGTATGCAGGTGTAATAACCGGCATGCATGTCAGCGCATCTCAAATGCACTGGACCCCGTCAGGAGAAGTTATGTTAACACTAATAATAATTTTTGACAGTTGTTCGGACACACACACACACATTAAATGAAAAAAGCAAGGTGCCCACTACTGGAAAATGCAGAGCCCTCAAAAAATGACCAGAAAATTTTTTAGTGCGAACGTTTTCATGAAACCGATATATCACAAAATATATTAAATTCCCTTTATAAATATATGATACTTACTTTTCTTGCCTTCATTCACTTCGATTTATCGCACTTCAAGCACAAGGAAAAACTACATCACTGTCGATTTTCGCGGATCAAAACATGTAATCGCTTGCAGCTACTAGGCGAATACGTTTCTTTATTTCGGTGTCAGCACAAAATCATCGTGTAAACATACCGCACCAAGGTCAATCGTCAGATTAACTGTTTCTGCTCATTGTGGAAAGTTATGCTAGGGTGTCCACAACCGGGTGATGCCCACACCCGGGCACCTACCCTACATATAAAGCTTATCAAATTCCATGAAATCTTTCAAAATTCTCACAAAATCATTTAAATATCAGAAAAATCTCTCAAAATCACTTTAAATTATTAGAAATCTCATAAAGTTCCTGAATATTTCAGTATAATATTTGAAATTCCTTAAAACCTCATAAAACTCTTACAATGCTTTTAAAATGTCTTAAAATTTCAGGAAATATCCTAAAATCCTATACAATTCTATAAAATCGTTTTAATATCCTAAAAATCTCTTGAATTTTGTAAAAATCGTTAAAAATGCACATAAAAACCTTCAAAATAATTAACCTCTTGAAATTCATGTTAAAATTAGTGAAAATCTCTAAAAATTTCTGGCAACCTCTTGAAATTTCTTCACATTAAAAATTCCTGAAAATTATTAGATATCTTATCAAATTCCATGGAATCCTTTAAAATTTTACAAAATCTCTTGAAAACCTTTAAAATTATTAGAAATATCGAAAAATTACATAAAATCCCTCGTAATTTTTAGAAATATTTTTAAATAAACATTTTAAAATTTAAATTAAAATTTTTAATTCCTTATTTAAATCCTACAAAATACATATTTTAAAAGTCGTAAAAGTACCTTGAAGTCTGATTGAAATCTGATCAAAGTCGTGAAAAATTCTAAAAATTTCCAGAAGTTTCTGGAAATTTTTTAAATTTTACGATAACATTTAAAATCCCATTATCTCCCATGAAATCTTAAAAGATTCCATAAAATTCCTTTAAAATTCCTAGATTTTCAATGTATTTCGAGTTTAGACTCGTGACAAAATGATTATTAACAAAACCAAATTCAAAATTTCAAATTTAATTCACGCGGAATTTACGATTCGGTAAATATCGATTGTCGAAAATCACTATCGATACTTACACGACGAATCAGCAGTGCGGAATAGGCGTTACTATATTTCAATCATCTTTTTAGAATAGATCATATTCATTTTTACTAAAGTTTAGTAAAAATGAATATTTTTACTAAAGTTTAGTAAATATATAATATAAATATATAATATAATAT
>UCOH01006179.1:0-15196 GCA_900474275.1 Synergus japonicus
ATCCTATAGAGTGTTCAAAAAGAAACATTTTTCATCTGTAGACTTCTTTTCATATCGTGCGTTGTTTGGCTTCTAATTCAAGTTTTATTTCATTTTTTTTGGATTTTCAAAAAATTATAAGTCTTTCAATTTTTTTTTATCCAAAAAAAGTCATTAAGAAAAATTGTTCGTCTTTTTGAGTACTACGAACATCCGTCATTAGAATTTTTAAATTAAAAAAAAAAGTGGTTTCAAAAATTTTCAAAATGCTCCAACTTTTTGAATTTTTATCCAAAATGGCTGGGCAACGAACTTGACCTTCATTTTAGGATACTAAAAGAGTATACCAAAGGACAATCCAATCGGTCAATTCTTTCGAAAGTTATCGTGCTAACAAACTAAAATCTACAGACACACAGGCAGGCAGACAGACAGACGCATTCGTAAAAACATGTTTTTCGGGTTCAGGGGGTCCCAAAACGTGGACATTTGATGAAAACTGGGGGGATCAAATTTTACACAAATCTAATACATTCTCTCTGATGAGAATGTAAAAATGATGAAATTCCTTTCAATTTCATAAAATTACTTAATATCTTAAAGTCGCTTAAATTACTCAGAAGTTCCCAAAATAAGATCAAAGCCCATAACAGTACTTATAATCCCATGAAATCTTATGAAATTCCTTGAAATTCCTGAAAATACAATAAAATTTCGTAAAATGTCTAAATATCTCTTAAAAGGTTCTCAAATTACTTAAAATTATTCACAATCCCATGAAGTCTTATATCTCTTAAAATTACTCAAAATTGCATGGAGTTTCGTTAATTTCTTTAAAATTCTTGAAAATCTAATATAATATCACCAAATCCTTTAAAATTTCAGGAAATAAGTGTCCTTAAAATTACTTCGAATCGCCCAAAATATTATCAAGTCTCATAAAATACCGTGAAATCACTTAATATTCATAAAATCGCAATAAATTTCGTAAAAACCTTTAAAATTCCTTGAAATTATTCAAGATTCCATGAAATCTCTTAAAATACCTTAAAATCTAATGAAATTTCGTGAAATGATTAAAAATCTCTTAAAACTTAAATTACTTAAAATTCTACAAAATATATAGTCAGATCCCTTAAAATTATTTTATAATCCCATAAAATCTCACAATTCTTTGAAGAAGTATTTTATTGATTCGAGAAAAAGATTTCAGAGCAGGTGTATCGAGGAGTATGATGATAAAGTTGCCACATGTGTTTAGTTTATAGCTACGAATTAAGAAAGCTCATAAATATCGAGCTAATTCGATAATTACCACCCAGTAGGACAAGTGGGCCAAAAAAATCCGGTTTGGATCGGTCAATTTGTCCAAATGGGCGCCTCCAAGCATCATTTTTCTTTTATTTAAGTCGCCCTAGGGATCGACGAAATAATGGTAATTAGAATTGTCGGGCCCTTTTCGAGGAAGGTACGTGGGTGTCCATTTGTATTCCTCCATAGCCTCGAGCCAAATTAACATAAACACTCCAAGATGAAAAGTTACTTTCGTCCTCTTAAACGGATCTACTTTTTTACCCTCGACTTTATACACTCTGATATATAATACTTTCAACATGAAGATAAAATTAGTAATAGTATATCAAAATGTGTAAAATGTGCATTAATGTAACGTGACATTAACGTCTACAAAGTTGCATTATCTTTACATACTGTACATGCATGATTCTTCATTTTGTTCTGAAAGTGGATATTTAATGAGAAAATTGAAAACACGATAAGTCACGAGTGCGTTAGGCAATAAATTTTGCAATGTTATTTACTAGCACATGATAAACTTGGGAGGACTGATCTTCCTGGTTTTCATGTCGAGAGCAAAGTAGATAAGGGCGCTCAAGAAATAGAAGCGTATAATATTATTATTATTTTATTAAATCCCAGAGAGGGAGAAGAAAGTGAGATAGGTCAGACATTTAGCATGAATTTAGTGACATTCTCTTTCAACAAGTGGGCAATTTACTCGAATTTAATCGCCCTGATTTAGTAAAAATGTAAATATTATATTAATTACTACACCTTTTTTTACATTCTCATCAGAGAATGTATTATATTTGTGTAAAATTTGACCCCCTCATTTTTTTGTCAAAGCTTCACATTTTGTGACCCTCTGAACCCGAAAAACATGGTTTTACCAATGTGTCCGTCTGTATGTCTGTGTGTGTGTAAATTTTTATCTTTCGTTCCCGATTACTTTCGAAGGAATTAACCGATTGGATTGGCTTTTGGTATACTCATTTAGTGTCTTAAAATGAAGGCCGAGTTCGTTGGCCAGCCATTTTTTATGAAAATTAAAAAAGTTAGAGCATTTTGAAAATTAAAAAAAAATTAATTTAAAGCCAAATAACGTACGATATGAAAAAGAGTCAAAGAATGAAAAAGATATATTTTTGAACGCCCTACAGGACTCACGTAACAATTTTTTGAATTTTCTGGAAAAATTGAAAATTCAAATTTTGAGCCAAATAACTGGTGATATAGAGAAAATTATAAGAACACAATTATTGGTCTTTAAAATATATACAAATTCTACCTTGAACATTTTTTAATACGAATGTCTATGATGAGAATGTGTGCTCACAATGGCACCCCTAGTTTAATCTAATTTTTCACTCATATACACTCTTTTTTAAATCCTATTTTCTCTTCTCTTCTCTTCTCTAAACTCCTTTTCTAATTTTATGGAGAGCAAATTTCGTCTAATATCACATTAAATCTTTTGAATTTTAAAATCACAACACTTAAAATTTATAAAAATCTCTTAAATTTACGACAACCTCAGAAACCTTTTGAAATTCATTTAAATTTCTTAAAATTCCTAGAAAAATCTTAGAATTTGACAAAATTCTTTAAATTTCTTAAAAAAAACTTCAAAATCTTTTTCAATTCCTACAAATCTCTTAAAATTTCCTACAATCCTTCAAAATTCCACAAAATAGTTGTAAAATCTGTTGAAATATTTCAAAATTCCATGAGGAAATTTAATATCTCTTAAAATGCGTAAAAATGTCAAAATTTCTTTATATTTTTACAAGTTTCTTAAATTTCTTTACAATTCCACGAAAAATATTAAAATCACTTTAAATAAGTAAAGATCTCTTAAAATTTAGGAAATTCCTTAAAATTTTACATTTATTAGATTAATAATATAAAAAAAAACCCAACATCAGTTTATTTTTATTTATTTGTACTACTAGTTGTAAATATTTATTTCATAGAGACTTTACGTGATTTTGGGAAATTTCAAGATATTTTAAGGAATTTCATTTTACTTTAAAGAACTCCAAGGAATTTCAAGAGATTTTAAGGAACTTTCAAGGGTTTTTAAAAGAATTCAAAACAGTTTAAGGATTTTTAAAAATTTTCAAAAGATTACAAGGGATTTTTTAAAGGGTTTAATTGAAAGAGTTATGAAAAGAATGTTCTAGAGATTTCTATAGATTTCAAGACTAATTAAAGGATTTCATCAGATTTTAAGCGACTAATACATTTCACCAAATTTTATGAGATTCCATTTTAAGTGATTTTCAGTGATCTTAAGAAGTTTCAAAGAAATGATTTTAATTTACAGCAAATCAAATAAAATCCTTCAAAATTAGTTGAAACTTTTTTAAATGCTTCAAATTTTCTGTAGATATCTTAAAATTCTTTAAAATTTTTCAATATCTCTTGAATTTCTTTAAAATCTCCTTAAATATAAATGTAAAAACAATCGTCATACTGGACGTCTGAAACTTCTACCAATATAGTGATAAATGTCGTGATAAATGTCTAATACAACATTCTAATCAATTGTCCAGGTTGATGTGTGTGTGTGTTTTCATTTTTTATCGCCCTATTAACTTGAAGACAGTTGTAGATAATTTGATGAAATTTGTAGGGTATGTTGTCACCGTCCGTATCTCAAAACGTACCGAAGGATTTTTCAAAATATTGAATTTTGAAATTTTTATGTAGATTTTGACTTTTTGTAAAATTGATTTTTCGACTATAACTTCTCCAAGAATGTAAATTCAATGCTTACGTATGGGAAAGAAAGATTCCTTGTGTCGAAATGAATCGATTGACCTGTATGATTAATGAATTTTATAGAATTTTAAGAAAATTATGATTATTTTTAATTTTGAAAATTGTTAATGCTTCCTCTATGAGGAAGCAAATTTATTTACAATATTATCATAATGAGGAAGCAAAGTGCTCAAAAATGAGCACAAAAAAATATAAATATAGTTAAATGAAACACCCGAGATCGAATTCACAGCTAGTTTAACTAAATTCCCGGATTTTTCCAGTCTTTTCTCGGTCAACATTTTTTTCCTCCGACCAATTTATAGTTGCCTTTTTTGATTTTGGAAAAAAAAATTTTTTTGAATTTGATAAAGTAGAAATAGAATAAAAAAAAGAAAAAGGAGAAAGATGTCGATTTTTCAATAAAATACAAAAAATTCCCTGGCCTAAATGAAATTCCCGAGTTTATATCCCAGGTTTTTCCCGATCAAATAAAATTGCCGGGTTTTTCCCGTTTTCCCGGTCCAACCAGACACCCTGATAATCTACACTCTCGAAATTTGTAAAAGAGCATTTACACGCTTGTGCGAAGGATCGATCGTGCCCGCACCGCGAAAATCCGGACTTTATTGCCTGCGGATTAGTGAAGTGACGAACATATTTTCCATTTCAAATGCGGTATTATCCATTGGCAAGAGTTGGTATAACATGTTAAAAGCTTCAAAAACATAATGTTCATCCCTAGCAAACAAAAAAACCGAGAAGAGGTATAAAAGAAAGAAAGAATTAGAGAAAATAATTCCATAAAGTTTCCTGGACAAACAATGCCTGGACGTGAATCGTGAATTATTGCAACTTTGAGCAAACCTTCAGAAAAAATTGCGTGCACATAATGGAGCAAAGCTCCACATGAAGAGGTTTTAGGATTCCACCTGGGGCGAAATTCACCTAGACCTCCCACGTATTTTTGCAAGGTGTTTTTTACAAGTTTAAAAAAAAAGAAACTAAAACATAAAAAAAGGGAAAGATAAAAATGCAGGATTCTCGTCAACGTCACGCACTGCCATAACCGTAGCTTAATGGAAACGTTACTCTCGACACGAAACCCGTATTCTTCTGATGAATGCTAACACATGTAAGAAGGAAGATTCACAGCTTAGACGTTAAACGCCTTTTTCCTATATTTTTATTTTAAATTACGAGCCATATGAGGCTGCCCTATGGGTGCAACCACCATACAGACGCGACGAAAACTTTCACGCTTGTCAACCGCAGGTGGCACTCGAAATCAAACGACTCGATTTGTGGGTGTTTTTTTTTCTGGGTGTTTTTTTTTGTGTGTGTTTTTGTGTATGTGCATATGTGTTTTTTTTTGTGTGTATATTATCATAGTATTTAAAGTATTATATTGTAAATGGAGTAAATCAATGCAATGACCTATAACAAAGTATCATTTCCATTACCAAATCGAAAGATACCTTATCTAAAATTTATGAGCAACCGGTGCTGTCACAGGATCTCACGAATTCCATCCTTTCTTCCTACTTCGAGGACTTTGAGACTATATTTCATTCAACTCGATCCTAAAAGTAGTTAAAAATATTTTGCTCATTAGATATCAATAAAGAAGTTGAAATATTTCTTTGATTTGGCAAATATTTTCTATAATAGTAAAGTTATTAATTAGATATAATCAACCTATTCAGTTGCATATTCTCGTATGCTAATGAAAATGTCAGCGCTTTCGTTTCCGTCTGTCGACGCCATTGGCAATAATGTTGTTAATGATACAAATGTCCCCTATATCATCATTATCAATAAATAGCGCTTAGTATATTAAACATTTAAGAAAAATCTGTACTTAGATTATAAAATTACGTTCTTTACAGCTTTAAAAATCGCATTATCACCCATTATTAGCATTATATTTTTTATATGGCACATTTTTATATATCGAGACGCTCATGACACTTTAGAGACTCATTTTATGCACGAGATTATCTTTGTAAAACGAAAAAAAAAACTAAAATGAAACGCAGTTGACGCAGTACCTTTTGTCATTTAAAAAGGTGAAAAGGTGGATTTTTAAATAAAAATAGGTGACAATAATAATATTTAAATTAGGAATTCAGAAGAAATTCAAAAGACTTTAAAAGAATTAAAAACTATTCAACATCAAAATAAATTCGAAGAATTTTAAACGATTTGCAAAAGCTTCTTTTGCATTATTTTTCAAGAAATTTCAACTGATTTTAAAAGAAAGTATTTAAAAGGATTTCAAAAGAAGTGAAAAGACTGAGGCATTTTGAGTAATAATTATAAGAAATATCAATTTATCAAGGATTTAAAGAATTTTTAAGTGATTTTGGGAAACTTCAAGAGAATTAAAGTTTGAAAGAACTTTAAGGGATTCTATGAAAGTTTACTGGGTTTATTTTAAGTAATTTTACGAAATTTATTTGGACTTTAAAGCACCACTTCCACAATTACTATAATTTAGAATTAAATATATCTTCCTATTCTTTATATGTATATAAATAATCCCTGGAATAAATTGTGACATTATTTTCAAGAAAAAAAAAAAAACGAAATACTTATAATTTATTTTGAAAGGGACAACTGAGGAGCTTATCTACATTACAAACGAGTAGATTATTGCATAGTCAGTGACAAATCGGAGGTATGTGTAAATGTGCGGTATATTGCGGTAGCTTCTTCTCCAAGCGGATTAAATTTTCTAATCTTCAGTAAATGTCTATCCTGAGTTCCAAGGTTTCGATTAGATGACCGAAAAATATTTCATAGAATAAATAGTAATACAGATGCATTTGAATTTTTCAATTTTTAATTTTCAAATGTTTGAGATTATGAAAAATGGCGGAATAATTGCGTATTCAGAAAAAAGTTTGTTTAAATTATTAAACATTATTTTAAAAAACTGTTAAATTCCTTAAATTTCCTTAAATTTCCTTAAATTCCTTAAAATAACTTGAAATCTTTTAAAATCCTTTAAAATTCTTTAATATCATTTAAAATCATTTAAAATCTTGAAACATCCCTGAATTCTTTAAACGTTCTTTAAAATCACTTGCAATCTTTAACCCTTAATAAACTAGAGTTTCAATTTTGATACCAATCTTTTAAACCGAATGTTCACATTACTATTAGTTTTTTTTATAGGTTGGCTGTACGTATTTTACTGTTGTATAATATTCTTTCCAACGAAATTTAAAAAAAATCAAATGTCATCATTATCTAGACCCTCAAGCAAACACAGTAATATTAAAAATAAATCACTTTCGTAAATCAGGCTACTAAGGGTTAAAAATCATTTGGCATGTTTTAATAACATGCCAAATTTATGATTTATAAAATATTTTATGAAATATTAAATTATGGCATGGAATTTTATGAGATTTCTAATAATTATAATAAATTTTAAATGATAAATAAAGGATTTAAAAGGAATATTATCGTAGAAGTTAAGAGGAATTTCCAAATATTTCTACGAATTTTGAGAGATTTGCAAGAATTTTAACGAATTTCATTAGATGTTTTTAACTTTTAAAATACTGTATGGTTTTAGAAGGATTTTAAATTTTTTTGGGTAATTCAAAAGTAAAAGTAATTGAAAGTAAATCGTCAAATTTTTAGGGATTTCAAGAGGTGTTTTTGACTTGTAAAAGATTTTGTGGTTTTTTAAAGATTTCATGAAATCGTGATTTTCAACTTATTCAAAAATTAAAAAAAAAAAAATTACCTTGCCGAAAATTCTCCGAAGAACATGTTTTAGCTCTATGTATATACTAATTGGAAAAAATTTTCACAATTTTCGAACGTATAGTTTAAGCACATCAGTCGAATTTATTCGAAAGAAAGACAGTTTTTTCATATTTAATTGTTCATAACTAATTATTTATTAACAATTTTACAACTTTCTTTTTTTCTTTACTTTTTATAGGTACGTCCCACTGCCCCTGAAAAGGTTAAGGCATTTTAAAGGAATTTAAGAGTTTTCGATGAGTTTTATTTCATGATATTTTATGATATTTCTAATAATTTTCAGGAATTTCAAGATATTTTTCTGATTTTTAAAAAATTTTATAGAATTTTTAAGGATTTCGTGGAATTTTGTGAAGATTTCTAAGAATTTTTAGATATTTCCACCAAATGTAAAGAATTGCAAGAAGTTTCTAAGAATATTTCAAGAAATTTTAACGAATTTTGAAGGATTTTGAAGTTTTTTGTAAAAAATGTGCGTTATTATTTTTTTTTCCTTGTTACAATTTCAAGGCATTTAGATGCCAATAGATTTGCAACAACAATGTATGCGAGATTTTTGAATTATTTCGTGACACCACTTTTTAAAGATAGGAACAAACTTTTTTCTGAGTGTAACTGTAATGACAGATAATAAAATCTGTCGCAAATTTCATAAAAAATTCATATATGAAATGTCTTTCGTGTACACATCATGCATAATGCAAATTTATTTTCCATCCGTTTTACGGTGTGAGCGGTTGCAAGAAAATAACAATATTTCCCCTAGTTTCTACGCGTGGGTCTCGCTACACATGGTTTGTGTAATTCAGCACACATTCGTCGAAATATTTCACATTTCAGTCGATGTTTATTCTCTACCTTCCGTGTAGGTCGCTGTAGAGATTATCGTAAGCGTGCGCGCGAGTATCTTGCGAACATGTCAAATGAAATGAAATAGCTAGTCTGATATTTGTCATGGAAAAATATTTCACTGAAAAAGAATGTGGATTTAACTCGAGATAAAGTCAGCCTTTGCAATTATTTATTCGAAAAGCGAGAAACGTTAAATAACTTCGGAGAGGTGAGAGAAAAAGGAAAAAAAAATGCTAAATCAATAAAGTTACGAAAAGGCGGAAAGAAATCGACCGGAAATTCGACCGTTATGTTATCTAAGCGCTTCCGGCTGCATTGAAGCCGAGAAAAAAGGGCGAGTCGAGCTTTTTTTGCTTTACATGTGTACTACATATGTCTGTCTTTCTCTTGCAATTGAAATAATCGTTATTTTCATTGACTTGATGTTTAATGAGCATTAAATTAGGGAGGATGAACAAAATTGCCGGATCAATCAATCTGAGAAGAATGTCAAAGATGAATTAATAATAAGTTGATATTGACTCAAGTTAATGAACCACAAGCAAAATGTCGAAGAAGGTAAAGAGAAAAGTGAAATACTTGATTTTATATCTTTAGATCTTGAAAGATGACAGCTTGGCTGACATACTTTTCCCACTTGGCGTGTAAGTCGTGCGATAATTATTAAATAAGATGACGTCAATTCAAAATGGTTAAATCAAGGTTTGTCTCAATGACGCAGATTATTTTATACTATTTTCATTCACTTTTTAAGGCAATTTTCAAGTTTTTTAATGTGTATTAATTTCAATATTTTAAACATTATAAAAATTATTATTATATATAATAATCTTGCAGATTCCATTCGACGGAAGTATGAAGTTGGTTCGCAGTAATTTTTTTTTCTTTTACTTAATTTTTTTGTAACTGAAAGTTGGAGTTATATGTTGGGGCCTTTTAGTGATAATTTATAGTTGATGCAAATAAATTATAATAATTTATATTATAACAATGCAAATGTAAATTAATATTAAAATTATTAACTTTCATAGTAAACTAACTGGATTTGACTCAAAATAAATTGCACTCAAAACACTATAAAGTTTTTAATTTCACCCTGTCGGTAATTTAAGAAAGAGGATAATCTGTAATTTTATAAATAGTTTATTAACAAGAGTTTAAACTTTCAAGATGATTTAAATCATTCCAAGAATTTAGTAAAGATTCTAGAGAGTTTATAATTTTTTTTAAGGATTTAAGAAGAATTTAAAAGATTTCAAGGAATCTACTCAAAGTTTCTAGTTATTTAAAATGTTTTTAAAAAGGTTATAAAACTGAGATAAAAAATTTAGAATAAAATATAATATAAACAGTTCGAAAACTTTTAAAATTTAAAAAGTTAATTAAAAAATCTTTAAAAATTTCAGGATATCTTTTCAAAATCTTGAAAATCACTTGAAATCCTTTAAAATGCCTTATAATTCCAGAACATCCTTTAACAAACATTAAATCTCTTGAAAATCCTTTAAAATTTTATGAAAATTTTCGAAATCTCTTGAAATTACTTCAAATTCGTTAAAATCAGTTAAACTGATTTGAAATCTTGTGAAACTGAAAAAAACCTTTTGATAACTATTTTCAACTCCTTTTAGAATCCTGTAGTCTGTAGTCTTTTTAATCCTTTAAATTCCTTAAAATCAGTATAAATATCTTAAAATCCTTTATAATCCTTTTTATAAAATCTTGGACAATGCTGGATAAATTTCTACTATTAAATATAATTACAAATTGTAGGTTTTGGAAACTTTGGAAATTTTTTGTTGCTAATCTTTTTATTCCAATAAATCGGAAAAAAAATCGTTAGACTATAGACGTCTGAAAGTTCAACCAAATTGTATTTAAATATTTTAAATTATTTCCCGCGCTGTAATGTGTGTTACATAAATTTCACTTTAATCCATCTAGAATGCCTTAAGCTCTATAATACTCTAAACATGTTTCATTTTCACGCGGAAGAGACGCTGTCTGGGACGTTGGTGCAAAATTCCAAAAATACCACTCACTAACGGATATGGTTGCCATCACTTATAAAACATTGGTCCCCATTTTGATATCTCGCCGGGTCATCTAACAGCTGTTCTTTGCGCAGCAGCATTGATCCTAATGCAGTTTTCGGAATGCGGAACGCTCTTGTCTCCAAGTGATAAATTTAGGATTGAAAACGAAACCCAGATCCCAGACATGACATAACGAGATACGATGATGATGATGATGATGATGATGATATAATCAAAATGCACAATACGCCATAAAATTGAGGAATTTTTAATAATTTTATCAAACTACTTTATGTGACAATATGAATGACAATTTCCGTATAATATTCTAGCGACTAGTTTTGTCTCGTCATATGTAAATAATTAAATATGCAAACTCTCAAAGAGGGTCGTTAAAGTGCATTTAAAAAATAGTCGCTCAAGTGTTAGATAAGGGTCCTCGGGAACTTTGTAAATGCTTCAGAGGCAGGCCAAGATGTTATTCGTACAAATATTATCTTTGGACTGTCTTTCAACCACACAGCATTCATTTTTTATATAAACGAGTTGTCGAGAGAGAGAGAGAGAGAGAGAGAGAAGAGCGTCTCTCAGCATCAATGATTTTGACATCCTAGGCTATTCAAGGGAAAGACAATTTTTCATTAAGCACACATCTTTCTCCTTCAAATAACTCGCTTCTGAACAAGCTCTCCTTCGAAACTCCCCTGGAATTCAGGAACAGCGCACTGAAAATATTGCATGGACAATTATTAATAATCAAGTACAAAAAAGATACAAGATTATACGATTAATGGTTTTTGAAGTATTTCTTAAAAAATTTACTATAAAAATTTCACATACTGAAATTAAGGGATTTTTTAGAGATGAATTCATTTCTCAGCATACAAACGTAAGTACAAGAGAAAAACTTGAAGTTCTTGGAAGTCAATATGATCCTATTTTAAATAAAAAGTGATCTTTTAAAAATCAAATATGTATAGAAATTCTTTTGAAATCCCTCAATGAAATTGATTGAAATCTTTTAAAATTTGTGAAAACCTCTTAGAATTCCCAGATACTTCTTGAAATTCTTGAAATTCTATGATAAAATTCAAAGTTTCTTTAGGTTTACAAAATTTAAAAAATCCCTTTACCTTTTACAAAATTCATTAAAACTATTTAAAGTCTCATTAAATTCCACAAAATCTTTTAAATTCTCTTAAAACACCCACTTGGTTCTATAGCGAAAAAAAACATTTAATATGTTTAATTCACTTGAAATTTAGACTGTACTTTTGTAATGTCCTTTCCCATAAAACTACAAAAGTACATAGCCATTTTTTGATTGAATGAAAATTTGCATTATTATAAATAATTTATTACTGATTTTTGGACTCAAAAACAGTAACTTTAAAATTATGCAATTTTTAAAAAATTTGATCAATCAAAAAACCCCTGCGTACTTTTGTAGCCAGTTATATGTACTTTCAAAAAAGTTTTAAGTTTTTTTTCTAATTGGAAACCTTATATAGTTCACGAGGAATCTTTCAGCCCGTGGTCCTCTGGCCCAGGGTGTCTAGTGATCAGGGAATTGGAAATTTCAATATAGTTTAGATATGTAATTATTAAAAAAAGTAAACTCCTGATTTTCAATTAAATTCCCGGTCATTTCTCGGTTTGCCCATTCTACAGAACCATTTTTGGTGTCAATGAATAAGATCTGGATTTAAGCTTACCTGAAACATAAATAAATAACATTTTATTAGTTATATAAATCAATTACGTCAATTCGATACATAAACTACATATATCTCTAAATACTAATTAGCAGGGTGTTAGTGATCAAGAAATTGGAAATTCCCGGGTTTTCTTTTCTGAACCCTTTTGAAATCTCTTAAAATTCCTCGAAACTTCACACGATTTAAAATCCCTTAGAATTCCTTAGCCTTAAAAATTCTCTTGAAATTTCATTAAAATTCTACGAAATCTTTTGAAAATTCTAAAAATGGCATTTTGGTATAAAAGTTTAAAATTCCGTTAAATCAGGGTGTATACTGTTTCTTCAAGAAAAATTCCAGGACTTTTCCAGGGTTTCCAGGACAAAAAATAGATTTTTCCAGGTACTTTTTGATTATTACAATTAACTTTATATTAAAAAATTAATACATATAATTCGCAATTTATATAATTGTTTATATGATAAAGTCAAAAAAACCTCTTTTTCTTTAAGGAAATAAAAATTCCAGGACCATGAGCATTATTCAAGGTCTTTTCCAGGTTTTCAAGGATTTCCAGGAGGGTAGCCACCCTGGTTAAATGCTTTTCAATGAACTAAAAGTCGCACTTCTTGCCCAAGAGTTTAAATGATTCCCAGAGAGAGTTTCTCTGACAGAAAATAATGACTACTTCTAGAGCATCTCGACTGACGATGTTTACAAGATGCTCATTACTTTCCTAAGACTTCATCCAGAAGGAAAACCAATGACTATTAATCTCGTAATTGCTCGCTTGCTCAACAATCGATCTTCGCGTTTACATTACGGATCTTAGTCTGATCAGTTCATGTCGTTATATCGGTAATTAATTTTGAGTAATACCTTTCAACCAGAAACCATTTTATGGTATTTTTAAATCACCTGGTAAAAAATTTCAGAATTAAGATAAACTCGTTATTCTGTTGAGAGAATAGACGACATTCCTCCACGAAATGGCTTTTCTTCGTTAAGAGTCGTAACAATTTTTGAGAGAAGAGTAAATGAAATGCCATAGATCATAGATCCGGGACACGTAGTAAAGTGCGTTCCTCTTCATCAGTTTTTGCCGTAGGAAAGGATGCGTATATCCATTTTATTATCCCATAACATGAAAGCATGTAACGTGGTTATGATGTTAAGGGGTCAAAGTGAACTTTAAAAAAATCAGATGCAGGCTTTTGACCTTCTTGACACATGCCCCATAGGCGTTACCAATCTCTGGCTCTTCTCGCGCGAATAATGATAAACGCTGACACTTTCAGTCATCACATTAATTTTTTATTGAACAATATATCCAGAGGTTTGAGTATACATCGTAAATAGAGGTACTCAACTCAAATGATGAGCGCGTCTTAGATATTTTGCAACCTGCAGTATTGACTCATTTTACTGCAAAATGACCATCGTCTGTTTGCAAGGTCCATGGGGTCAACTATAATACTGGGGTACACTCAATAAATATTCTCATACATTCTCTCAATGTTCTCAGATATTCTTGGAATTTTTTTCATCTTCTTAATATTCTTTATATATTATACATTTATATTTATATATTATATATCTTTATATTTCTTTATATTAGTCACAAATATTCTGATATACTATATTCCTCACTATTCCCCTTTGCGCTTTTACAAGAAATATCTATAAACAATATGTGTTTCGAAATATCTTTACATTTTATTATACAATAACAGCTGATATTGTTTATACATATTTAAGTGATTTTAAGGAATTTAAAGGGATTTCAAGAGTCGTTCAACAAAAAAAGATTTAAATTAATTTCAAAAGATTTGGAGGTATTATTTTTTAGCGATTTTAGACAATTTAAAAAATGTGATTACTTCATGGTAAAATATATATGTATAATAATTCGAAAATATCTTAAAGAATTACAAAGAATATAATAATTTTAATGAATTTATGTTATATTAAAAGATTTTATTTGATTTTAAAGAATTTTTAAGGAACTGCAATAGAATATAAATAAGTTTCAAAATTTTAAAGTAATTTTAAAATATTGAAAATCTTGAACTCCTTTTAAATTCCTTAACTAGCTGTGAAGTTGTACCAACTTTTGTACTCTTTCAATGAGCACTTTGCTTCCTCATAGAGGAAGCAATAAGAAGTTTATATATTTTTTGAACATTTTTTAAAAATTTTAAATAATAATTTTTAATATTGACATACATAGTTTAGACACAAAGAATCTTCATTTTCTTTACATCAGCTTTAAATTTTAATTATTTCAGAAATTCTAGTCGAAAAATTAGTTTTTTAAAAATGCAATTAACCATAACTTTCTCATTTCACAATTAAATGCATTCATCATACAGGTGAATCGATTCGTCTCGACATAAAGAATATTCATTTTCCTTACGTCAACTCAAGATTTTGATTATTTGAAAATATAGAGCGAAAAATTAACTTTCAAAATTATAAATAAACATAACTTCCTTATTTTTTAATGAAATGCATTAATCATATAGGCATTAAATTTTCAATATTTGAGGAGTTATAGTGGAAAAATGAATTTTACGAAAATTATAAAAGTACATAAAACTTTTAAAATTAAATATTTTGTGAAACCCTTGTTAGAAATTCAACTAGGTATATAGTGGAATAACAATGCAAAATTTCATCAATTTATCTCTACGCGTTTTCAAGAAATTGCTGGACCGCGACACACACACACACACACACACACACACACATTCGGACATCTTTTCAGATCATCATATTAGATATATT
>UCOH01006180.1:0-15468 GCA_900474275.1 Synergus japonicus
GAAGTTAAGTAGTCTTCCGGTGACGATATGGGGATGAAACTTTTTTTGGCATCACATACCATCATTTCCTAGTATTATTGAGAGAGAAATCTGACAACAGAGTATTTAGAGGGAACTTTGAAATTTTTTTCGAGATTTTTGGTTTTATTTCGAGTTAGGGGTGAAGTTTAACAGTCTTCCGGGGACGATATGGGGATGAAACTTTTTTTGGTGTCACACACCACCATTTGTTAGTAATATTCGGAAAGAAATCTGACAACAGAGTATTTAGAGGAAACTTTAGATTTTTTTTCGAGATTTTTTGTTTTATTACGAGTTTGGGGTTGTAAAAACACATTTGAGTAAAAAATGATACTTGTTTTTCATTTATTTTATTGTTTTATAGCCATTAAAGTGATAGAAAATGATTTAAAATTAATTTTTTTAAAATTTGTATTTTCGTTTATAAACGTTGCTAACGGCAGTTACATATTTTTAGCCAAATAACGCGAGATACAGAGAAAATGATAAGAAACATAATTATTGGCCTTAAAATGATCTACAAGTTCCCCTTGAACCATGTTTCAACAGGATGAGTAGTTTTCGTTTTAATCATGAAAAATATTGATAAACAAAGCCGAGCGCGAGTGCCCTGATGAGAATGTGTCCCTTAAGGTCGATAGAACCTTAAGTAAATTAGTTTTCGTTCGCATTCCATTTCATTCTGTAGTAATTTAAATTTAAAAAATAGGCGCCAGCGCGCAAGCGTCCCGAAGGGCACAAGCATCCCGTAGGGCGCAAGCGCGCAACACGGAGTGCGAAGCGCGACGTGTGTATGAGAATGTGCCCGCGTAAGCGAGCAGATTTTTTTTTAAACGTTTAAATAAATTATTAAATATTAAATATATTTAATATTGAAAAAATGTAGGTTAAATAAATAAAAAAAATATGTAGTAGTAATAATTATTTTCAATAATTATAACAATATTTTCCTTGTAAATGTCTAAATTTATAACCAGCTCAGAACATGTTAAGGGGGTTCTCTATAGCGTCAAGGCCTTTTTTTTAAAGGCTTTTTTACATTTTTTTCTAATAAACTATTGAAATAAAACACTTTATAATATGTATAGTATGATTCATGTATGCCTTCCTCGTAGGCGTGTCAACCCAACACTGGTTTCCATTTGAACCTTATGGAAACCAGGGTTGGGTAGACATGTTGGGGGGGAAGACATACATGAATCTTACTGTACTTCATTTTTAATCATATGATACTGATGCAAATGCTGCCATGATTTCGGCCGTTCAGCTTATCAGATATCAAAAAATCAAACATCATTTTAATTGAGATTTGAGGCTCTACATGGAACCAAAATCAAGTCAATATTTAAAAAATAATGTTTTTTCTGCTTTAGAAAACGCTGTTAAAAAAAATCTTATAAAGCAATCTTGATTATTTTGGTTCATCTGGTAACTATGTATATAACTAAAGATACTGTATAAATTTTAGCAGAAACAGTTAATTAGTTTTTGAGATTTTATCGCAGCAGTTTGTAAAAATCGTGTTTCGAGAAAAACGCGTTTGAAAGTTTTTGTATACAAATATGCGCTCCATATACCTGCTCCATTTTACGTATATAACTTTTTAACGGCTTCGAATTTCGAAACATCCTTTTACACACATCTTCTACACATGTTTAAGATGTAATTAATGTACAAAAAATCGATTTTATTTTTGATCCGAGACATTAGAGAACCCCCTTAATTAGTGACAGAGAGGGACGATTCTTGAATTGTAACACTCAAAAGTTTATAAAAGAATTAACAAAATTTTATTCATTTGAATAAGAATATTCTGATATGAAATAGAAACGAAAACGATTTAACTTTAAATATTTGGATATAAAGAAAAGTTGACATTGAAATTAGATGCTTATCAAAATGAAAACTAATTTACTTAAGGTTCTATCGACCTTAAGGAACAAATTGTCAAGACAGTCGCGTTTCGCGCTTGATATTTGATACAAATTTTTTGATTAAGTGTAATTCTTTCATAAGAATGTAAAAAAAAATAGGTATCGAAAGATATTGTCATATTATTTTTTATCAAATTTTTATTCTATCAAAAATAATTGGAAAGAAATCAAAAACCACGATTAAAACGAAAACTACTCATCCTAATGCGTAGTTTGAATTCTAATTTAAGTTTTCTTTCATTTTTTTGATTTTTCAAAATATTATAAGTCTCTCAATTTTTTTTTTATCCAAAAAAAGTCAGTAGGAAAAATTGTTCGACTTCTTGACTACTACGAACATCCGTGCATAGATTTTTTAAATTAAAAAAAAAAGTGGCTTCAAAAATTTTGAAAAAACTTCAACTTTTTAAATTTTTATACAAAATGGCTGGCCGAAGAACTTGACCTTCATTTTAGGCATGGGCGGATCCAGTGGGGGGAGCCATGGCTCCTCCTCTCCCGCAAAAAAGCCCAGATTTGTAAATTCAGAAACTTGATTCCTATTTAAACATTTGTTAATAATGTTTAGATAATTAATATATAAAGTATTTGCATAATTTATAATAAAATAATTTTTTAAATTATTATTGACCTCCTCCCATGAGAGTGGAGGGGGAAAGGTAATTATTACGTGGCCCCCCCCGAAAGGTCTTGTCTGGATCGGCCCCTGATTTCAGGATACTATAAAAGAATACCAAAGGCCAATCCAATCGGTCAATTCTTTCGAAAGTTATCGTGCTCACAAACTAAAAATCGACAGACAGACACTTTCATAAATCGTAAAAACATGTTTTTCGGGTTTAGGGTGTCCCAAAACGTGAACATTTGAAAAAAAACTGGGGGGGGGTCAAATTTTACACAAATCTAATACATTCTCTCTGCTGTGAATGTATAAAGTTAGAAAACTTTATAAACATATCTCTTTTTGCTTCGCGTATTTGACTAAAAAAAAACTGGAATACGCTATAACTAAAAAATGAAAAATAAGAATTATTATTATTTAGTTATTATAATTAATTATTAATTACACTCTATAATAATATAATAATTATTACTTATTAGTATGTAAAAAAAATTACCTCTTTTCCCTCAAAAGTGACAAATTTCTAGAAATAATGGAAAAACAATTGAAAAACATTAACAAAAAAATATCGTTCATAACAATGACTAATGGGACCCAATTATTACAGATTAATAATTTCTTTTTCTCTTTCACGAAAATATAAATTATAGGAAGCAAAAAAAAACAAAAGTAATATATAAAAAAGGTTCCAGTCTGAAGAGAAAAGTTAAACAAAAATTAACCTGAAATAACCGGTCAAGAAAAATGTTCAACTTTTATTCAAAACCTGCGAGTACCTGTGAAATGTATGATAGAAAACTTGATAAAACTTAGTTTTATTACTTATTCAGAAAATTAAAAATGTTATGAACTTATCAGAACTTTAACTTTATTTACAACGGATTTCCAGTTTCCAAAGCTATAAACCGAAAACACAAAAATAAAATACCTACAGAGAATGAATATGAAATATAATATAAACAAACCAGACTAAACTGTCACGGTTGGGTAAGTAAAATAACTAAGGTAAATTACATGATTTTTTACAGTAATTTACGAATGCATGGAGGCCTTCCGTTGTAAATATGTCAACCCAACCCTGGTTTCGATTAGAATCTTTGGAAACCAGGGTTGGGTTGATATGTTTACAAAGGAAGATATCCATGGGTAGGTATAGATTGGTCCATAGTTCCAGTTGACCATAATTTCAATTGGCCACAAAATCACTAAAAGTTACCATAAGTTACTACATTTTAAAAACACTGTAAAGTAAAGACTAGAAGGGAGTTTAGGTTGGCGAAAATGGCAGCGTTTTAATTGGTTAGTTTCGTTAAGATTTTTTCTAATGCGCTTTGCCATCTAGTTTCCACCTACACAGGAGTTTTCGAATTTAGTGATTTTGTTGTCAATTGAGATTATGGCCAACTGAAACTATGGACCAATCTGTACCTATAGGTATACCGTATCCATGCATTCTACTGTACAACCGTAGAGGGAAGATAGGTATAGAGCATCGACATCACGGAGTAATAGTAAGGAGACAAAACTGTGTGCCACACAAGTGATGCCAAGTTTTTCAGACATAGTAAGGGGGGAGGATGTACGCTAATGTAACAGCGGTCGTCTGGTTTTTAGTGGAATATCTGCGAGAGCTATGTATGTTATTCATTTGTTGGCGCTAAGTTCGAATTATGATAAAGTTATATCATGATAATATATATCATTATATAATATCAAAGCTAATTGTAGTTTTGCATGTTGTTTTGAGAATTTATAAATTTCTACACAACATTAATAAATAGGACAATTTACGCCAAAAAAAATAGTTTTAGTTTCTCATAGTTTGAACTCATATATTTTTATATTACTGAATGCTTAAATAGACGAATTTTTACTTAATTTACTCACAAAATTGGTGATTTTCTTTTTTCCACTAATAATAAAGAATATAAAAGTTTGACTTTGACATCATGGATAACATCAACACATCAAATCACTCACAGCTCTCGCAGATATTTCATTCATTACAAGACGACCGCTGTTACATTTAGCGTACATTCTCCCCCCTTACTATGTCCGAAAAAACTTGGCATTATTTTCGATATTCGCGCGCATTGGCGTTTTGTCTCCTTACTATTACTCCGTGATCGACATATAGAAATGGACCGCTAACCCTGTGAGAAAAATGGAATTCGGCTTTAGAGAGAGAAAAAAAACCGGACGGGTAAACATGTTTCATTCTAGATAAAGCTGATTGGTCGAGAGAATTTTCCATGGACGGTGCTCGAAAAAGCACAGGACCGTGCTTTGTATCGCGAATGCCCCAATATTTGTGCCTTTCAAAGTTTATTTGAATTTTATTATTAGTATAATTTAATATAATTATAGTGGAAATAAAGAGTGAAAATGGTAAAAGGCTGTAAAGTTTATGGCCGGTGCTAAGATGTATATACAAAAATATGTTTTCATTCGTAAGTAAAGTTATTGAATAGTAAAATTAAAAATTTGACAAGAACAAAACCTCAAAATACCTATATGTAATCATCCATATGCAAATTATTTTTTTTATATTATATACAAATATTGTTAATCGCATTTTATTTTATTTTATCGTTAGGTTCCCATTAAAAGATGATAAAAAACTGGAGGCCTGGTGTTCTGCAATGAATTTACCTAAAGAAAAAGCATCAAAGAGTTGGACAATTTGTAGTGTGCATTTCACCCTAGATTCTTATAAAGAATCATATATATATATATAATTAATTATAATATATTAAGTATTTATAATTGCTTACAAAAAAAATTAACCATGGAGAATATTTAGGCAATGTGCGAGGCCTCCGATTGACTTGATACGGTCCTGAAATAGATAAAGACATGTTTACCCGTCCGGTTTTTTTTCTCTCTCTAAAGCCAACTTCAATTATCTCCAAAGGGTTAGCGGTCCATTTCTATATGTCGATGGTATAGAGGCGACAATGCCCACCAAACTTAAAACATGTTCGCGGCGAGCGAGACGTCAGGGGATGGGTTTAGTTGTGCTGCCAACAGCGTGATGGCGCTGTTCCATTTTGTCAGTACCTCATGGATATAGATGATGTGCTTGGCTGTGTTAGTAGTAAGGGTCAAATGTGTGCGTTGTGTATCTGATGGATACCCACGTGCATCGGTAGTCGGCACCCGCTACATGAATGAAATTGTAAACAAAAGTTCCTTTTTCCTAATTCCTATTCCCTCTAGCCTGGTTTTTTGCAGACCGTTGAGTGTATCTGCTCATCATTTTGAAGTTCGAGCGTAGAGAAAGTCTTCGCTCTACGTTTCTATAGCTTCTAACAAAGATTTTTAAAATTATTTCAACGCAATTAAATAATTTTGGATACATATTAAAAATACAATCATTTTTAATATATTTTTGATAAGATCAATCTTCTAAATCAGTAATATATGTAATATCATTATTAAAATATTATATATTGTAAAATAATGTTTAAATAATATTTTTAAAAATATTTTGCGATTCAAAGAAATTATTATAGAATTTTTCTCCTAAAATAAAATTTCATAAACAGCAGTATCATTATAATTCCAGAAAATATATTATATGTAATATTAATTGCGCCAGTATTCGCAGAAAAAGGTAACCGAAAAAGCCTCTTTTACCTCGAAAAATAATTTTTTAGTAATTTTTAATAATTTTTAATACCTCGAAAACAAATTTTTAGAATCAAAAAAATTTTCTGACATTTTGGGCACTTTTTGTCAAATTCTCTCCGCCAAAAAAGGGATTAAAAAATATATAAAAAACTTTTTCTTTTAAATTTACCTTCAAGAGGGAAAAATTGAGTGCAAAAAGTCCCATTCTTAAAAACAAATAAATATCTTATTCATTAATTTTATTAATTAATGAATTAAAGATTAAAACAATTTTTGAGCAACGAAAAACTTCAAGCAAGAAACTTGTTAATTACAGTACAAAGAAATTTTCTAAAAAATTTTTAGCCAAATCGAATTAATATTGAAAAATTTATAACATAAAGTTAGTTATTTAGTAAATAATAATTAAAAATATATACGTTTTTAATATAAATATTATACCTTTTCCCATCAATTTTAGTACCAATTAATGAAAAAAAAAAAAAAAAAAAAATTCAAAAACACTCGAAGAACATTTTGAAGTGAAATACCTGAAAATTTTGTTTAAAAATTACAAATCATTTCTCTAAAAAAATCCTTTTTAGAAAGCTAATACTTTTTGTCTAACCAAAAAAAGATGCAAAATGAAAGTTTTAAAAATTTTATTTTTGAAAAAAACATTTTCGTGTTATCAAGAACCAGTACAATTACCGAACCGTTCTGAGGGCCTAAAAATAAGTTTGTAAACTTGAAATTATGTGGTTCCAAATATTTAAAAATTTTTTATTCGTTTCTACAATTTTTATAAACAAAGTAAACTTTTAGTAAAAGATTTTAAGGTCAAAAGATTTTAAAGTCAAAATAGGTTTAATTATTAAATCTATTTTGACCTTAAAATCCAATGAAGAGTCGACGGGCCAACTTCAGAATTAAAAATGTTTAAACATATGCAAAAACTTCAAATAATTTCTCAAATGTTTTTGTTTTCTTGTGTTGCAGGGAACAGAGAGAGAGAGAGGGATATATATATAGAGAGAGAGAGAAAAACGTACCGTAAATTTTTTAAATTAATTTTTGAATAATATAATATAAAATGCACCAATTTCACTCACTATTAAACAATTTTTTACAGTTCTCAACCCACTCGAGTAAGGAAATACGGACGGAGTGGGGAAACATTTAGTGTTTCCCTTTTATTCCCGAGCGAACTTCTCGTCTGGTGGAGAAGTCGATGAAGACTGAAGCTAATATATGTGACTTGGTTGCTGTTAGCCTCGTCGTCAAAATAAGGGTAATGGTAGGGGCTTTTGAGAATTCGAAATCTGAATCTTGCTGACTGCTGTGGGAACGATGGCAGGATGTCAGGTGTTCTCAAATTTATTGTCACTGATACAACGTTGACTAAACAATCTTTTAGTACACGTGCACTTTAATGTCGACGTAAAGTTAAAAATTATTACTTCCGCGATCGACAATGACAATAGAAACTTAGAAACACTCTATAGTCATCAGCAATCAG
The DNA here is from genome assembly GCA_900474275.1 of Synergus japonicus. Lineage (NCBI taxonomy): Eukaryota > Metazoa > Arthropoda > Insecta > Hymenoptera > Cynipidae > Synergus > Synergus japonicus. The sequence goes on from UCOH01006180.1 coordinate 7,709, forward strand.
TATAGAGCGATTTTGAAATTATTTATTGTGAAGTCCAGAGATATAGATAAAGGAGATACACTTACCTTATATATATTTAAAGATTGTTCTTCGCTTTAAGAGATATTGAACATAGGTTCGATACAGACAAGTGTTCTTTTTGAAGGCATAAGATATTCTGATTAGGGATGGGCGATTCTGAATCGATCTTTTGAATCGATTCTTTACTAGTCGATTTTTTGCTAGATCGAGTCTTTACCTTCAGATTCGAAGAACACCTTTAGATTTTTGTCTTCTCAAAGGTTTACTGTCATGGTCGTCCGTTTTGAGCTTTGCATTTTGCGCCTGCATGGGATAGAAAGGGAAGTCCGAAACATTATTTTTAAATTCATTATCAACCAAAGATTGGTATTTACACTGATAGCAGGCACCGTCAACTATTATTTATTTATGAAATCCGTTGGACCTGGTCCTATTATTTTAATCATTACACTATTTTGTAAAATTTTCTACATTTATAAATTGTAATAAACAGTATCTATTAATTGTCGATCTTTAATAATTTTATTAAAATTTGAATAAATGTAATTATTTATTGGTAAATATAAACTTTTTAAGACATGTTTACGTCGATCTTAAAAGATCGATTCTTTTGATTCCGATCTTTTTGAATTCGATCCTGGATCGATTCAAGAATCGATCTTTTCGAAAGAATCGCCCATCCCTAATTCTGATTGATGACAATTGGGGGTATACATATATATAATAATCAAATATGAATAAACAAATATCATACGTTTTTGAATACGGTACATTATTTTTATATCCACTAGCGCGAAATTAGCTGCCCGAGCGTAGCGAGGGCAGATATTACACGAGTTAAATTGTCGCCTCTTCCTACGTCACATATACTATTTTTCATAACATCTATTGAAAATTCGATTTTCAATGCCCTGTTCAGTAGTTTTTTACTTTCAACCCGCTATAGAGGCACCAAAAACGAAAGATTTTCTATTTCTAGAAAATACTTTCATTTATGTATACGACACTTCATTGGAATTTCCCCAAGCCAATAGTCCAAAGGAAGAGTCGTGACCTGCAAGCGGCAGAGTAATAAAAAAAGGGTCTTCTCACTCGAACACTTGGGAACGATAGCTATTCCGTATAATCAAGACCTCAGTATGCTTTCAACTAGCCCAAAATTTTCCTTTCATAAAAAAACTTCTAGAATCTCCTAGAAAATACGAACCTCGCCGCGAACTGTAAGGAACAAATAAAGAAGTTCAGCCCAAGAAGAAGTCTTTGAATCTTCTCTCTCCGGTAAAGCTTTTTTGGGAATACTCTCCCGTTCTTTATACTTACTTTCTTATCCTCGACATTCTACGGGAAGTCTCTCTCGTAGTATCTCCCTCTCACGCTTCCACCCTATCTCCCATAGTCTCTTTTCTCAGTAGGAAAGTTCTTCCGCTTGTGTCTTCGGAAATATTCTCTCGTAACAATTAATACTTAAAGGTGAATCCACACGCCGACTGTAACTCTTGTTCCGCCCGTAAATTTTTTCCACGCGTATAATTGGTGTCGCGTTTCCATCAAGTCGCACCCATTACGTAACATGGGAACGCAACACGACTTGGGTATGTTGGTGAGGACGCGACATCAATTTTACGCGCGAAACAAGAGTTAGAGTCGGCGTGTGGATTCACCTTAACAAAATGTTCCCCATACACAAATAAAAAGCCCATGCCCAGTGAAGCGACCACAATAATCAACGGGTCTACTGACTCAACCGATTCGAATTCCAGGCGTTTTCTCAGTTTTTCAAGGCTAAATTCATGATTTTCCAGCAAAGTAAAAACACACTTTAATGCTACATCATACATTTGCTATTATGAAGTTAACATATTAAATCAACAAATCTAACATATTATAGAGTTTCCCAGTGGGTAAAAAGACAGTGGCATCCTGAGGACGTCCATGACATGTCAGTCAAAATAATGTCAAAAAGACGTCTTTTGGACGTGAGACGTCTTTAGGACATCATTGGACTGTTATACACGTCCTAAGGTTGTCTTTAGGATGTCTTCAGAATGACAATGTCTTTTTACCCACTGGGTTATTATATATTATTTATCTATATAATACTTTTACTCTTTTTAAGAATAAACTAAGGTAGGGTGGCCACAAGATTCAATTTTTTAAATTCCCTGAAATTTCTTGAAATTCCTGAAAACATCTTTAAATATATTAAATTTCCATGAAATCCTTTACATTCTGTAAAATTCCCTAATGCGCATTAAAATTTCTAAAGAAAAACTCTTGAAATAAAAGATCTCACAAAATCTTTTAAAAATCAATAATACATTCTCTGATGAGAATGTAAAAAGGACTTGAAATTTTTTACATTCTATGAGGACTATTAAAATTCCTTAAAATAATTTTTAAAATATCAAAATTACATGCAATTTTTAGAAACATTTTTAAAATTTCACAAAAACTTTAAAATCCCTTAAAATACGTAAAAATCTTTCACACTTTTTAAAAAATTTTCCGCTAAAATTCTATAAAATCTTTTATAAATCATAAACATTTTATGAAATCGTTTAAAATTCCATGAGGAACATTTAAATAAAATTCTTTAAAATCACTTTAAAATAATAAAAATTTCTTAAAATTCTTACAAGTTTCCTAAAATCCTTTATATCTCCACGAAAAAACTTTAAAATCCCTTGAAATACGTAAAAAATCTTTTAAAATGTTCGAAAACTTTTCAAAATTCCTCAAAATCTTTAAAAATTCATAAAAAAATCTCATGAAAACATTTAAAATTCCATGAGGAACATTAAGATCCCTTAAAATCACTTTGGAAAATCAAAATTTCTTAAAATTTTACAAGCTTTTTAAAGTCCTTTAAAATTTCTTAGAATTCCTTATATATTCTTTGAATTCTCTAATCCCTTAAAAATCTCTTAAAGTCCTTTACAATTATTAAAAATGTCTTGAAATCATTAAAAACCTAGAGAATTTCAGAGAATACCTGGAAATTATTTATAATCCTTTGAAAAATCTTTGGATAATTTCTAAAATTTGTTAAATAAATTATAAAAGTTATATGTGTAATACTGCAAGTATTTACTCGACTATACTATAATCAGACTTAATTTTGAGCAACTAACTTATACTCAATCAAATTATAAAATATGAAACAATAACTGAAGTGTATTAACTTATTTCTTTCGTAGACATTATTTGCTATGACACAAAACAAAAATAGTTTATAAAAGTAGGTTCTTGAAAAAAATTCGAGGATTAAAAAAAAATTTCAGGCGTATTCCCGGTTTTCTCGGTTTTTCCCAATAGTAAACACCCTGACAATGTTATGAAAAGTATATTAATTTTACATATATTTTTAACCTTACAGTGTAGAATGTATTTTTAAATAAAAGTACACATTTATAGATTTGAATGAGAAAACAATGTTTAAAATTTGTACAAGGTTCCTAATTTCTAGTATCATTTCTTCGAAGTTATATGGAGCGATGTGAGATAAGATTCTACTATAGAAAATTGCATATAGAAGTGCCAAATAAAAATATTGACACATAAGTACTTATATAATGATCAAATACGAATAACCAAAGATCAATTTTGTAATAAACTTATCTTTCTAGAAAATTGTCCATAATTTCCTTATCACAAATTATGATTGCATATCGGAATCTAATTTATAATATCTTTCAATAAGTTTTCGAGAAAATAAATCCAGAAAGGGAAAATTTCAAATCCCACTTTATACTTCTGTATTATATAAGACATTGCGATTAAAACCAATATCGCCAGGCAACCAGCATCGTTTTCTTCTAACTAGATTTTTCTGTTTCAGTTTATAATATAAAAATTCTAAGTAAGTGTAAATTTTATAAATCTAAGAGCCCAAACTAAATCTTTACGATGATTTTTTGTTCATAATTTAATATGGTTTTCCTATCTATTTAATTTTTCAGCGAGGATCTTAAGGGCATGCTCTTCCCCGCGGTGGAAAAAAAGCTAAGTCGGTAAGGTAGGAATCGAATTTTTATTCAAAATTACTACTTAAATTAAATTTTAAAACGCAATTTAGTGTCTCATTTCCCATATCCCAAAGTTTGAAAGCGATATATCATTTCGTTTGGCCGTGGTGACTTCGAAAAAAAAATTTTCACAAAACACGGGGCAGAGCATGCCCTTAAAATAAGTCGAACCACGCATTTGAAGATATTGAAGACTTGTATATATATGAAAGAATCTGAAGTTTAATGTTATTACTTGATATTTGATATTTATAATAATAATTATTATTATTGTGTTCAATTGTTAAATTCAGTCCAATAAAACACCGCATTTACCGCCAGTAATTAGTCATTTAATTAAAAAAAAAAACATACAAACTTTAGCAGTGCCGGATCATGGGGGGGGCTTGTTGGTGCAGAAGCACCGGGCCCCGCACTAATGGGGGGCCTCCATTTCCCCAAGGAAAAATATAATATGCAGTAAAATAACCCGGTAATAGAGAAAAAAAATAATGAAAGATAGAATTTCAAATGGAATCTGACGAAATATTATTTAAAAATACATATGCCCCGATATTTTCTACTGACATGCACCTTAACATTCATATGTTACAACCACTTTTCCCATGGATCGTCCAGGAAATCCCGGAAACAAAGCATAATAATTATATTGTATGCGAAAAAAACACGTGCAACAAAAATAACAACAACATCCGCGAGAATGAAACTCAAAAGGTTCGAGACAAAAACACTCCTAACCTCATAAATTCTAAACTCTAACTTTCTGAAATAATAAACCTCTTCAAATTTCATTGCTTGATTTTTTATAGCCCTTCTAACTGTTTACTTCGAGGTTTTCTCAACAAACATGAAAATACTGCCACACGTGTTTTGGCTCAACTCATCGAGAGGTCCGATGGCTCACGGACCCATCGGTTACTGTAAGAAAAAGGGTCTTTTTTCGAACGTCTCGAGTACCTATTCGTGGAAAACTTTCCCTCCCCTGCGAACTCAAAGGGCGTGACTCGCTAGTTTAACGAATAGCCCAAGAACTACGATTGACCATGCGAGAGTGGCCCTCCGCCCTCATCTCTATAGTGGACCCGTTGAAGGGCCCAGCGCCAGCGACATCCAAATTTCAGACATGGGGATAGAAGTGAAATTTAGTGTTCCGTTGACTCAAGATAACTTTAAATTTACCATTTAAAATAGTAACCAAGAATACATTTACCAATTCATTTAGTAGTACCATTACTAATTCCTTTAGTAGATGCAGTTACTAATTCATTTAGTACGTTATACTTACATATTGAATTGGCAGACTTCTACTAATTAGTAGTAAACGAATCGGCGCTATATGAATTAGTAGAAAACTACTACCAAATAGTAGTTTTTTACTAATTCAGATTTAGAGAGTTGAACCACTGATTTTAATGGACTAATTGCAAGATGAGACCCAGAGACCATGTCTTCTAGCGAAGGTCATAAATTACAGAAGGATAGACATAGACTTTGTCAAGTGCACTTGAAACCTGTCTGACATCTAATACATTTGGTGTTTTATGGTTTTTCTGTTAGGCTTGAGTGCCAGCTAAGAAACGTTGATTATTGCGGCAGGTCTTCTTATCTTATGATGAGTTTTTGAGTTATGTTTATAAATAAACTAATTAGAATAACGTCACAGGACGTGACACCAATTGGATGCCTACCAAATATAATATTTTGTTATGTTGGTAAAAGTGTGCTGATTTTCAACTAACAAACTCAAGACTTCTGATAAAGACTGTACACTGAGAAAAATGGATTGTAAACGGTAATGAAAAATATGTTACTAGGTATAATCTTGGACTATTAACTATGGGACAGTAATCTAGATTATTAAAACCATAATCTCTAGATGTTAAAATTTATACTCCACAATATTAGAATTTGTAATCCAAGGTATTAAAATGTGTACCAACACTAAGATTTTAATCAACAGTTTACACAATGTATAAAAGCAAAAAATATCACTTATCGCAATTCTGATAATAATAATTATAATATTTACTTCTCCTAAAATCGGATTCCACTGTACGAACTTGTTAATAATCAATATTATCTATGAAAAGTCCGAGAGAAAACGTTCACGTGTTTGAGAAAAGAGTGAAACACATGGGTGACCCATGTCCGCCATGATACTTTTGCGGGCGGTAATTATCTTCAGATGTTACGAATTAATTGCTGAAGTTTTCAAAAATCTAACATCTAGAGATTATGTTTAGTAATATCCTTATATATTAGGTAAAACTTATAGATTATATACATTAACATATTTTATGTTACCGGATACTATCTTCACAGAAAAAACGAAATAAAAACATATTTTTCGTTACTGATAATTAGGAACTTGACACCTGTAGAAAAGTCGCCATATTCACTGATCTTCTTAACCATAATGATACGTTTATACCTCTGTCCGACCGACCGGTGCAGGTCGAAAGTACATAAGAGTAAAAGAGATAGAGAATGAAAAATTGGACAAAAAGAATTCTCTATCTCCTTTACTCTCATAAACTTTCTGCCTGCACCGGTCGGTCGGACAGAGGTATAAACGCACCATAAGATCCGTGAATTTAGATTGTGAGATCCGTCGGTATTACAGTTTAACATGGCGAGTTGTTTGTGTGTCAATTTATTGCTTTATTCTCAGTCACCAAAAATACATTTTCACTCGTCCGCGTCAAGTCTAATTATTTTTAAAATAATAATTAAACAAGTAACATGTTTTTTTAACATCTGGTGTTCTAATTTGTAGCTCAATTATACTCATATTTTGTTGTCCTTCGCACTGCTGCCAAAGACGTAGCAGACGACGGTTTTTATTCTATCGTAGGATAAACTTTCGCCAAATAGCGTGTAAACTTTAACCGCGGAAAATTTTATCTGCAACAAAATGTAACCATAGTTTTTTCTGTGTTTAGTTTTAACATCTAAGTTTTATGATCCATTTTTCTCAGTGTAGATTGCACTGGTTAATAAAAATTTAAAAAAATATTTTATATTATTATGAATTATTTAAATACTATATTTATTAACTATATAAACATTATTAACAAATGTTAGAATAGGAAACAAGTTTTTGTATTTACAAATCTGGGTTTTTGAGGGTTTTTTTGTTATATAGAATCGTTTGTTGGTCGTTTGATAGTGTTTGATATTCCAATTTCATCGTTTGATAGTCAACTTTAAAGAAATTATTGAGTTTTAAAAAAAGGGGTGCCAACTTCACATTGCACCACACATTTTCATATTTCACAAAATTTTCTATTGGAATCGTTTCTTGGTCGTTTGATAGTGTTTGATATTCTAATTTTATCGTTTGATAGTCAAAATTGGAGAAATTATTAATACACTCGAACTTCACAATATCATCCTAATCCGTGCCAGAGTCTTTCGCAATATCGACCAAATTCCTTTTCCTAAATGTCACATCCATTGCGCATGCGTATTGCGTCATATAGCGGAAAAATATGAAATGTCAAAAGCGTATGTATTGTATAGGTTAAATGTATGATAAGTGTTAAACTATTAAAGTGTATCATTTTTCAAAGAAGAAGGTACCTGATTAAAAAAATGGATAAAGAAAATAAAGAAAACTCTGTAAGTAAATGAATTTAATTTGCAATTCTACTAATTTTCACCTAAATTATACCTTCAATGTGTGTAGGTGGTGTGTAGCATAGTGCGTTTTGT
>UCOH01006181.1:0-22672 GCA_900474275.1 Synergus japonicus
AAGTAGGACAATCGACGACCAATCATTTGAGTTGACACGCCGGTCCCAGAGATCGCGCTAGATGGTCAATTGCAGGCGACCGGCTGATTAGCTGCCATCTTCCTGGTCGTTATTGTGCACGGGAGTCACATCCGTGCACCTTGACCAGGATCCTCTTCATGCCTAAACGATGCGGATTGGACATCAGTGTGATAATGTGTGTGTGTGACTCTGAGCTCCAGTGGCTCAGAGTTAATATGAAACAAATAAGAAGTGTCATCTTTTAGTTGTGGTGCGAGTGAATGAATTTTGCAGGTTCCGGATTGTTGTCTGGTTGGTCAGCTGATTTCGTAGAGCTCATGTGCTCCAATCAGCTGACAGGTTGTGTGCAAACAACCAACACTCTGTGCTGGGAGTTTATCGCGAACAAATGAATTTAAAAAGTTAAATACTAAAAATGTGCGTGGTATAAAATATACCACGTCACAATACATATCCGTTATTAGTCTTCCAAATCGTGGGAGCCGCAGAAGGAATCTGATATTATTATTATTATTATGACTCATCGTCAAATGATTCATTATGAACTTTTGTGTCTATATAAAAAGACTATGGTAGGATTATTTTTTAGTTCACTCCTGAATTTCAAGCTGAAAGCTAATGTCACAGATTGGTAATAACAAAGAGTTTGAAGATCGTGTAAAAGTTTTTCTAACTAAAATTAGTGAATTGAAACAATCACTTCAATATTTGATTGAATTTCGTAAGTTACTGCAAGAATTTAAAGCTTTGGACGTATCTGACAATGAATCCCCTGGAAAAACTCAACATTACTGGTCAGTGCAAGAAGACGTTCCTACCAACGAAAAAATTAAAAGAACTGGAGTTGAACAAAGTTTATAAAATTACTAAAATAAAACATGTCAACACAAAATTTGAACCTAGAATTACAGTTGACATAGAGAATCAGTTTTTTGTGTTTTTACCTAAAAAAATGTTTGAAGTTTTTAAAGATGATAAAAAGGTAATGTCTCATTTGCAGAATATGTGCAGCAGTGAAAATCTTGGCATTAAATATTTGGGAGGAACTTATGATTATATTGAATGTTTAGAAACATAAAGCATAATGGCATATGTCCCACAAAATCAAGAGATGCTTGGAACTACATTTAATTTAACTCCTTCAAATCCTAACTATTTCACTAAAACTTTATTACAGCGTTTTTTAACTATTTTTTCAACTAAATAAACATCTGAATATTTTACTTTTAAACTGCCAGCAATAGGTTTCTTTTGATAATCCTTAAGAAAATAAGTTACAGGTTCAGTATCTTTTACATGGCTTATTGTAAATATTTCAGTTGTCCAATTTGGTGTATAATCTTTTTCAAAAACATGTTTGAATTTACTTATGCGCACTTTATCACCTATTTAAACTTTGACTTGTACATTGGACGCTTAACCCTAACGTTTTTCTTGTAAACATTCAACAAAAATTTTTTTTCGTTTGATTTAGTAACATCTTTTGGTTTCATTTTAATAGTTTGATGCTTTGTAGCATTATAAGTAGAAATTAAATCAGGTAAAATACCTATCCATTTATAACTACCCTGCAAACTAAATTGCATCCACATTTTATTCTTTAACGTACGATTGAAACGCTCACATATTGATGCTTTTAAATTACTAAATGTTGAGTACATATTTATATTATATTGCGTCATAAGATTTTGAAAACGTGAATTATAAAATTCTTTGCCTTGATCTACATGCAAATTCTTTGGAATGTGACCTTGTACGAGTACAGATATCTTAGCAGCAATCGCGTCATCACCCTTCGTGGATTTTATTGATACAGCACAAGCGAATTTTTAAAAAATGTCGATGATGGTTAGCATATATTTAAATCCTTAGTTTTCTTTCTCCTATGGGAGCATTACTACAAGATCGGCCTGCCAAGTTTCATCAATTCCACGAATATCTACATGTTGACGAGGGTAGTTTCTTCTAGTAGGCTTATGTAACTCTTTCACCAACTCTCCGTTGTAAGCAGATATGTAACAGATATGTAATTATGTAACTCTTCCACAACTCTCCGTTGTAAGCAGATAAGTCTTGTTGAGTATCAATTTGAAGATTTTTAATTTTCTCATTGATTGATTCTTCAAGATTTCACAACAAAATATTATTATTATCAATTTCATTACGCATAGATGTCGTAACCTGATAAAGATTTCGGATCTCACTTTGAACAATACGTTGTACAAGTCTTAAATTAACTGCCTCGTATTCCTCTTGAGCGTCTTCCACATTACAAAGTCCTTTCTTATTGATGTAGAAATTACCTTTTGAGGTAATATTAAAACCAATACCAGGAGGTCCTCGACTTGAAGTCTCAGCTCGGGTTAATAAATAATTCCTGCCTCACGTAGTTCTTCAATTATTGATATTATCTCATTAGTGTGACGGCGGCCTGAGACGCTAAAAGTAAACGTAAACGATCTACCAACTCGTTTGGATCATCCCAATAGATATAGTCCAGTTGTTTACCCTCTTTACTAATCATATATTTTGGTATTAATCCTTCTTTACCTAGTGAAGAACGAGTTCTAATTTTTTTTAGCAGATTTTGAAGTCGATAAACTAATTGCGTTCGCTATAAAATTTTGAAATTTTAAACTTTTATTCTCACGAATTCACGATCAACTACACTAATATAATTTTCTTCTGGTACCTTCTTAAACAAAAATTCAAATAAACCTTTGGTTGCAGGATAACTTTATTACCGATTATAATATCATTTTCTTCCAAATTTATTGGTGAATCACCAATAATTAATTTTCCTTTAGAACATTTTCGAACACCATATACATTATGTAGTTCTTCTTTCTTTTCATCCAACATTTTAGGATAAAGATTTTCAATATTATCACGCATCATCATCTGTGAGGAATTCAATATTTTCATATTATCTTTCCCGTCTTCAGAAGCTGTTTTAAATGATATTTCATTATCATTATCATTATTTTCCATAAAATCATCATCATCATTGTTGTTTTTAGATTCTAAAATTTTATTTTGCATAAATTCTTGTTCAAATTCAGACTTTAGTTCAGAATTAGCTTCATTTTTCATTTCAATTTTGCCAGGATAAATTTTACCAACAGTTTCAAATCCGTCAACTAATTTTTGAATTGGATTACAATCGGTTTAAAGGTATCACTTACAGCCTGCTCAACTGTTTCCTTGCCTAATTTTATTAATCTATGCTTTCGACGAATGGCATCGCTGGCTTTAGCGATTTCACGCAAAACATCTCCTTTACTTCATCTGGAAGATTTTCCTCCTTTACCTTTTTAAAATAATATTCGTCCAAATGTTTTTCAACTACCACGTTTATTCCAGCGAAACTGATGTAGCAGGCATCCTTTTCGAAGTTTGGTAAATTTGAAGTGTCTTTTTTTTATCGACAATCTTTTTTGGTTGTACTACAGGGGCTATCTGCATATTTTCTGCAAAAAGAAATTTCTTTGGCTAAAAAGTGAATTTTTACAATTGATGAGACGCGGGTTGAGGGGTGCGGGTAAAGAGTACTTACATTTTGCCAAGTCCCTGTCCGAGCAAAAAAGGCACAAAACTTCACTCCAAGGGTACTTCACTCACACAGTAAAGTTTTCTGAATCTCGCTATGCACTTCAAAGCCCGAGCACTTACGAAAATCGTGTAAAAAAAGAAGTTTGAGAAATCGCGTACTACACATGTGCTAGTTACTTGAATATAGTTACTGGATCTGTCAGCTGTTTCGCAGGGTCGCCAATTGACCATTATTACTACAGTAATAATATTGGTAACAATTGTGATGTGGTTGATTTTCTACACATCACAAAATTAAAATAAATCCTCCCAATAAATATTTTCTAATAAAGGCCGACACTTTTAATAAATTCGGCACTCCTCGTTCTCTTGTTATTTCTTAGACTTAAGGATAATTTTATTTATATGTATTTTTTTTATATCCATTTTATGTAAACTACTGTGAGCCTCTTAATCTATAAGGATTAAGAGTAGAGATTCGCAGCACCCACTTCCATTGCGTCATGGATTAAGATCTGTCGTCACCTCCATTCTGGCAAGGCTTCTTCTGTCTGGTGACCTTCAATAGACTTCTCTTATGATTTCCGCTGTCTTATCTCGTTGACTTTTTGGTTGATCTTCCAAGACCTTAGGCTTGTTCCAGTGAGGAAGGACCAAAGTTACTACCCCTATCGTTAATAGGTCGGTAGATTTACCTTTTCTTATATTTGTATGGCTCTGAAATGAAAAAAGAGCATTTTTCTGGCCGTATGTGTCTTTTTGTTTTATGTTGGAGCAATTCGGAGTCCACCCTACATCGTACGCCACGATTGATCCATTCTCTTGAATACAGAGAGGAGAGAATTTCTTTTCTGCGAAAACGACTTGGCTCTGCGAGGAAAAAAGAAGACTTTTGAAGAGAAGGAAAGACAACAGGGCAGACCAATGGGCAACGATCATCAAGGGCGATCTCTACCTCTTACCTTCATTAGATACCAATTTACGGTTCACGCGCAGTCAGATTTCCCCCAATTTTGATTAATTCTCCCGGTAAACGACGCTTAGATCGACACTCGTTTTCTCTTCTCTCGTTCATTCCAATTTTGTTAATTGAAGGAGTCGGCCATATCGTAAATTTTATAATTCTGTGTCACGTCAACGCGACTAACGCATATTATTACTTATTATTAATTATTAATTAATTTCATACATTGTATTCATTTACATAATAATTTTAATTACTAAATTACACTGATTAATAATCATTAACTATACTTATTAATGATTATTAATTATTAATTACATTCTCAAGTTAACGCGACTAACGCATATTATTAATCATTAATCAATTTCATTTCAATAATTTACTTTCAACCTTATAATAATTTTAATCACTAATCATTAATAATAATCATTAACCATGCTATTGTTAATCACTAATTCGATATCTAATTGTACACTAATTAATAATCACAAGTACGTAATGGACCCTTACGAATTGAGCCACCAAACAATAACAACATATAATCTCAAACGGGACATCGACCTTTCCTACCTGAACCCCTGCACTCGGCAGTGCACTACGAACCCCACTCATACATCTCCGATGGGCCTCACTCATAGTGAGGCCCATCGTTCGGCGAAGGCAACGTTCGCGAAGGGCTATTTTAGGAACACATCTACGCTGATAACAAAACCAATACATCCACAGGGGTCTTATCACACAACTATATCTCTTTTGATACTCACGGGTATCACTACGCTACTAACACATCCACAACAATGGGCCCACAATCTAAATAAATACTGCAGACCCAAAAGAGGAAAACCAGTCTTGAGTTCGACGGATAAGGTGCAGTTCTTCAACGGTCTTCAGTGCAGTACGTCTACGAGATATAAGTCAGTCCAGTTTTCCAAGGTGTCAAGTTAGTTCAAGTGAAGTGTGAACAAGAAGTGTCAGAGTTACACTACGACCTTAATTAGTAAAGATTATCTCACTGGTACCAATACGGGACCCAAACAGTGACGTTTTAAGGGTAAAGACTACCCTCGTGACGGAAAGCAAATTCAATACGGAAGTTCGATTGTGGAAGTGCAGAAGTGTGTAAGGAACAACAAATAAGGATTACCAACTAATAACTGAAAGCTCCAGGACAATCATCAACAAAAAGGTACTGTTCCCTCGATACTCAAACTCACTTAACTCTTCGTAAGGGTCAATTCTCGTCTAAGCTATATGTATTAATCAAAAATTGTAACCTTTAATTTAATAAATTTGTAAAACTTAATTTAAACTATTTCATTTGGCTTGTCCTTCTTCCCAGATTCGTATTAAGTTACGGACTAAAACGAGGGATTAGTAATAACGAAATTGAGTCTGTTGCCAGTTAGGTCGATTAATTAATAAATAATAGGTAGGACGTAACAGACTCCGTTTGAATTTTGGTGCATCGGCCTGGATTCAGCAAGCCAATTGAAAATTTTTTTTTTCAAAAATCTTTTATTAACTATTTTTCTATTCTTGTGCATAAATTTTTCAATAAATTCAACTCGTCAATGAAATTCTCTATTTTTAAAAAATTTTGTGCAAGCTAAGTAAATCAAAAGCTAACTTTTTCTAATTCCTGTGACATAATTTAAATTTTCATACACGTTTTTCACTAAACTCCATTTCAATTTTATTATAAAACCTTAAAGATTTTATTCAAAAATTTAAAAAAACACTTGATTTATTTTCAACCAAATAATTGAATTCAAATTTCTAACAAATATTCAAAACTTTAAATGCATTTCTAATACTGCGTATAATATTATTTATTTTCTGAATAAATTATGATTTAATAATTCATTATCGAAATTTCCTTTTCAAATAATTCCCGTTTAAAACTCCTGAACAAATTTTCAGTTTGAGTTTGATTAAAAATTTTTTTTATAACCAGACCCAACGAAGAGTTAATGTTAAGCTTCGTTATAATTTTTAAAAATATATTGTTTTTGCGAAATCTGTCCTTTCTTAAAAACCCTCTGAAACAATTTTACCTGCAAATTATAATAATAATAATGTTTCAAAATCCCAATGTCTCAAGAAGGTGCCCCCAATAAAAATACACCCCAAATTATAACCCGAAGTGTAGCTAGAAACAATTCGGATTTAACACGAATAGTTGAAGAAAATAGGATAATTAAAGCTTTTGGGAATAGAAGAAAAATTCAAAAATCAACTGAAGGACTCCCTAAGGAATTTAATGAAACCCCAATTCCTGACACGAGCATAATTATAAGTGCCAGTTCGTCACAAGACAATACAACCCTAAATTCATCAAATCTAGAAGGATTATTTTTTGATTCCACATTAAAACCAGAGAGTTCCACAATAATAAATAGGGATAACCCCGAAATCACATCCCCAACCTCAGAAGTAGATTCTGAAGAAGAATCCGACAAATTTAGCGAAAATAGAGAGAAATCCATAACCTTAAATAAAAGTAGTACCAAGCCGTTATTAAAAACCCTAATTAAATTTGAAGAAATAAACATGACAGCCCCACAAGTAGTCACAATCGGAAATAATCAACACATCTCATTACGCGATGCTCGCGAAGTTGTCCCCATATTTTCAGGCGAAAATAGTTCACTAGATAATTTTATAGAAGGGTGTAATGAAGCAAAAGAGATGCTTCAACCAACCTCAGAAGCAAATTTAGCCAAGTTATTAAAAACAAAAGTCAAGGGTGAAGCAAGAAAATGCTTATCGGGCAATACTTTTAATTCCGTTCAAGTGTTAATAGATAGTCTAAAACGAGTATATTCACAAAATAAATCAGTTTACCAATTACAGGGAGAGTTAGGTAATATCTATCAATGGGAGAACGAAAGAGTATTCTCCTACGCGTCCCGCGTTAAAGAAACCGGCGATAAAATCATTGACGTGCATAGAACAAATAATAGGGGTGAACAAGACAGAAATTTCGCAAACGAGGTCAGTAAAGATATTATAGATTGTTTTCTCCGCAGATTAAAACCAGAAATAGAAACAACCATTTCCGAATCACCTGACACCCCACTCACTTTCAAAATAGTAGTAAATAAGGCAATTCAGATTGAACGAAGACTCGCAGCAAAATCAGCCCTGCGTACCAATAGACGCAACAGAGACGAAAGTGTAAAAATCAACATTTCTCAAGAAGAAATAATATGCCAAATATGCAGAAGAAGAGGACACATAGCCCTTGCCTGTAGAAGTATAGGTCAAATATACCAACCTAAATTCCCTAATAATAGACCTCAATTCTAAAATATCAACTCTCAAAACAGAGGTCATCAACCTCAGCCTTACTACTCTAGACCCCAAATGAATGAAAGAAGTCAATGGGGCACACGTCAACCTTTCCAGGCTCAGAGTCAACCACGACCCAATCAGGGATATCTTCGGATATCCAACAATTTTCCACATAATTCCTAACGATGTTCCAATAGAAGAAGATGGAGTTCTAGGATCCGAATTCTTTATTAAAAACAGGGTTAACATAAATTATACTGATGAATGTATAGAAATTGAACAAAATAAATACCCTTTCAGTTCACCAGAACACAATATAATTATACCAGCAAGATCAATTTCAAATATATGTATCAATATACAAAATAAGGATAAAATCGAAGGATACGTACCTCAATTGAACCTCGGAAAAAATTTATATATAGGAAATGCCGTAGTCACTAATCATGAAGGTAAGGCTTACATTAAAATAGCCAATACTAATGCACTCCCAACGAAGATAGCAATACCCAAGGTCACTTTAGAAGACTTCGAAGAATTAATTGAAGAACCAATAAAAACCTCCACATCTTCATTTAGTGAAAACAACGTAGACGAAATTTTCCAAACATTAATGTCAAACGAAAACAGAATAAAAATTTACAACCTTATTGGAAAAGCCAGAGTAGAGAAAATTAAGGAATTACTCCGACTCGAACACTTAAATAATGAAGAAAAGTCCCACGTTCATAATTTAATTATTAAATACGCTGATCGTTTTCAAATACCTGGAGAACCTCTTGAAGTGACACATATAACAACTCATAAAATCCCCACCATCGACGAGCAGCCCATTTTTACAAAACAATTTAGAACACCTCCTTTCCAAAAAGAAG
The DNA here is from genome assembly GCA_900474275.1 of Synergus japonicus. Classification (NCBI taxonomy): domain Eukaryota; kingdom Metazoa; phylum Arthropoda; class Insecta; order Hymenoptera; family Cynipidae; genus Synergus; species Synergus japonicus. Next base: position 8,707 of record UCOH01006181.1, read on the forward strand.
AAATAACTAAGCAAGTGAATGAACTTTTAAAAAATAATACTATTAAACCATCACAATCACCTTATAACTCACCAGCATTTCTAGAAAAGAAAAAACTTGACTCTCATGGTCAACTAAAATGGAGGATGGTACTAGACTTCAGAAAACTTAACGAAAAAACGGTTGGAGATTCATACCCCCTCCCTAATATACACGAAATATTGGACCAATTAGGAAACGCGCAATATTTTTCCGTTTTTGATTTAGCGACAGGATTCCATCATATTCCAATGGATCCTGAACATTCGCACAAAACAGCATTTTCAACCCCATATGGACATTATGAATTTAATAGAATGCCTTTCGGATTAAAAAATGCACCCGCGACTTTTCAACGTCTAATGGACGTTGTATTAACAGGACTACAGGGCACTGAACTCTTTGTATATTTAGATGACATAGTTATATACTCAGACACATTAGAGGAACACGGTAGAAAATTTGAAGAACTCATGAAACGCCTAAGAAATGCCAATTTACATTTACAACCCGATAAATGTGAATTTTTAAAACACGAAGTAGCTTATTTAGGACACATAATAGACAGTCATGGTGTACGACCAGACCCTAAGAAAATAAGGGCAGTTAGCGAATTCCAAAACCCGAAAAATGAAAAGAACATTAAACAATTTTTAGGACTCGCAGGTTACTATAGAAGATTCATAGAAGGATTTACTAAAATAGCATCACCCTTAACCCGATTATTAAAAAAGGACATCCCTTTTCTTTGGACTGACAAGCAACAGTCAGCATTTGAAACACTGAAACAAAAATTATGCGAAGAACCCCTTCTTCAACGTCCTGATTTTTCAAACCATTTATACTCACTACAGATGCCTCAGGATACGCAATTGGTGGAATACTTTCACAAGGTAAGATAGGACAAGATAAGCCAATAGCTTATACTTCTCGCATACTAAACGACTGCGAGAAAAAGTATGACACATACGAGAAAGAAGCTTTAGCCATTGTAGACTCGGTACAGCACTTCCGACACTATTTATATGGAAGAAAATTTACTCTGGTCACAGACCACAAACCATTAATATAGTTCCAAAATAGTAAAGACCCGTGTTCACGTGTAACACGCTGGCGATTAAAACTAACAGAATATGAATTCGATATTGTACACAAGGCCCGTAAAATGAATGTGAATGCCGACGCCTTATCACGAAATCCTATTGAAAAACACCACAATGAACAAATAAATCTCTCAAAAGAAACAATCAAGAATAATGGTGAGCCCAAAATTATGAAAGCCACTAATCAAATTTCAGACTTCGTGGAAGAATTACCCTCAAATTAAGAAATAAATACAGATGGCAAAACCGAACCTTCGGAAGCCACAAATTCAAAATTTGGGAAGAAAAATACCCCAATAGAAAATTCACAAGTCAATGCAATGAAAACGAGAAGTCAAAATAAGAAATTAATCGAAGACAAAAATAAACAAATATTATACAAAGATTACACAACCTCTGAAGACGAGGAAAATCAAAATTTTACTACAAATACAAGCCCAGACTTCCAGCCACAGTGCATAAGAGGAAGAGAGGCAGACCTAAGAAGATTATTGCACATAACTCCACAATAAGGAAGAAACTAAATCAAAGGACAAAAGATAAGAAAAGGAAAAATAAGAATACAAATGAAGAAAAATAATTAATTGACTCCGATCCTGAATTCAACAGAAACATATTACTGGACGATGATCCAGAACAAGATTACTTTTCAGATGATTCAGACCTTCTTGACGAAAATTTCCAAGATGGCAAAAATTTTCAGGAAAATAAAGAACGATTTTACCACTAGTAATGCAGAACCTAGAGACAACGGTTCCCGAAGTTTATCTAAACGAAATGAACTACCAAAATTCACAAATCTATCCATAGGAAATGCAAAAGAATTTCGTCGCGGACAACAATATCATTTCGCCTTACCCATAGAATCCGAAAATAAATAAAGTTTATCTCAAACATTAAACAATATTAAACTATCAATCAACTCTTTATATTCAAAGGCACAAAATTTAAAACTTTGAACAATCAGCATAGCAAAAACGTCTCACGTGAACAATATTCAATGGAAAGAAATAGTAACTATATTCACCCACGTTTTTACAGACACACCAATAAAGATAATAATATGTAATGGAATCACTCAATTTGCAACTAAAGAACAACAATCACAATTAATAGAAGAAGCACATTCTTTAGCTGTAGGAGGTCATAAAGGTGTAACAAAAACCTATAATAGAATTCGCCAAAATTATTATTGGTCAAATATGAAACTTGACATACAAAGATATATTCAAACATGTCTGAAATGCCAAGTCAAGAAACTTGTTAGAGTTAAGACCAAGGAACCCATGGTTATTACAGATACTCCAGGAACAGCTTTCGAAAAAATTTCTACGGATATTGTTGGTCCACTTCCAATAACTAAAAAAGGAAATGAATACATATTAACAATTCAAGATAATTTTACTAAATATTCTTTAGCTGTCGCTTTACCCAACTCACTTGCAAGCACAATAGCAGATGTGCTGGTTAAAAAATTCATATGTTTTTTCGGTTCCCCTAAATCAGTACTCACAGATCAAGGAAAGAATTTTCTAAGTAATCTTCTTAGAAGATTAGCAAAAAGGTTCAGAATTAGACAATTTAAAACAACTGCTTTTCATCCACAATCAAATGGATCACTAGAAAGATCACATCACGTACTAGCCGAATATATAAAACAGTTTGTTGACAAAAACACCGAATGGGATGATTGGCTCGAGTTAGCCACATTTTCATACAACACTAGCACTCATGAGGGAACAAAATGCACACCATATGAATTAGTTTTTGGAAAATTAGCTAGATTACCCTCAAGTGAACCTCCAATACCAAGTGAAAAATTGGAAACTTACGATGATTACCTAACAAAATTAATAACCCGACTACATGAAATTCGAAAAATTGCCAGAAGTAATTTAATACAAGTCAAAGAAACTTCGAAGAAATACTATGATAGAAAAATAAATCCCCAAAATTTCTACGTTGACGAGGAAGTATTTGTATTGAGCGGACCTAAACCCAAGAAACTTGGCGATCAATATTTTGGTCCATACAAAGTATTAGAAATACTTGGAAATGTCAAAATCGAAATTAAAAATAAACCTAAAGTTGTTCATGTTAATCGACTCAAACGCGCTCGATTAAAACAAGAAAATAAGAAGTAATATTTTAATATTTCAGATTACGTATCTCAAATGGATCCCATTCATCGAGAAAGAATAAAAATACGAGCTGATTTGTTAACAGAACTCGTCGACATGGAAACATTATGGTAAGCTTTGATAAAAAATAAAATTTATAACCCAGACGATTACAACATTCCAACCTGGATAAAGGATATGGAAGATAATAAAGATCATTATTAGAGATATAATATTAACAATTAGAACTCGTGGGCCATCAGCCTTTAAAAACTTTCTACTAAGTCTAAGACAAACAAATCAGGGACACCTCGCTCAACTTTTAGAATAAATAAACTTATTCAACAAAAAAAAAGAGAGATAAGAAATACTCCTTTTTGCAGAAATGGGATCCAGAGAACGAATCATCCCTACCATAATCATACTCATACTATCATGGAGAAAAACAGAGGCAATCATCGGCTACGACTGTGGTTCGAATCAACTTAATTTAACAACTCTATCTCTCTTAGATGTAGGGGAATGCGATATTCCCAAAGCTCAAGTACATTCAGAAGAAAAATACATACAACTATTACAAATCGCCTACTACACTCTCACAAAAATTATACAGTGTAAGGTGCAAATTAAACGAACTATATTACGTTGTGGGATGCATTCCCACACATCCGCAGTAGAAAATGGGCAAAGCGAATACATTAGAAATATTCCACGCGAACATTGCGAAATGTTACATTACACAGGAATGATAGCAACAGACACAAAAACAACAACATTAAATTAAAAAATTAACGAAACTTCATACCACAGTATTCTTTTAGCAGGAAAACTTGCTTTAGACGGAAGTTGCGAAGGAGAACAGTATTCCGATCCTTTCGGGACATGGAACAAAGTAATTGTCCAAGCAATAATCACAATCTCAACTCAAGAATATTACGCACAAATCAGTCGAAATTTCAACAAAATTCACCTACATTCAGGTGTAGTATGTCCACTTACTGACTCACAATGTATTGACATGGAAGGAGGTCAAACATTCTGGAACCCATTACCAACGGATATTTACAACCTTAAAAAATATGAAGTTTTATATGAAGGTTTTGCTAACAAAACAAGGGACAACAGTAAATTAAATCAAGAAATTTTATATTCCCTAACTACTCAAGATATAACCTTTATTCTAGAAGAAAAAGGAAAAATCACAAATTGTAACCTAATGCTAACCCGTACAGAACACCCCAGACTACTCATATTTAAAACCACACAGGGAAATTCACTTTTTCCGAATACACGCCCCCCTATCCAAAATATGTATCTATTCACATATGTAAATTCTAAATTTGTTTATATCGAATGACACATTCGTACGGAAATTAAGGGACTATATTACGATATCCTAAATCAAAAATGCGAACTCGAGAAAAAACTATTTAAAAACAGTCTAATCCTAGCCATTCAGGCCCCAGATGAATTCACATACGACTTAATGAAAGGACCTGGATATATGTCAATAATAGCAGGAGAAGTAGTATATATTATACAATGTCGAAGTTAGAATCAGAAGAATTGAAGAATGTTATACACATTTACCAGTTTTTAGGGGAAACCAAAGTCTATTCCTTTCTCCGAGAACACATATTCTGACAAATAAAGGTGCTCAAACCTCATGTAACTCCTTTATTCCAGCAATTTATTTTTTAGGAGACAGTTGGTACAAAATGACACCGAATCCTATACAAGCTTTACCACCCTCAATCATGAAACCCTTAACTAAACCAACATGGCATTACACCAACCCAGCATCTCTTGCAACGAGCGGAATCTATTCTCAAGCAGATTTAGAAAAACTCCGCGATCACATCATGTTCCCCGCTGAAAAGCCCACAATATTAAATACATTAGCACGAAGCGCAGTAGGAAAACCCACCCTCACACAAGGAATATCACTAATGAACCTCCTAGACGAACAAACGTTAGATAAAATTGTCCAATCTACTTGGACAAAAATTTTCTCAATAATCACCAGTTTCGGAACAATAAGTGCAGGACTAATAGGGTTCGTAATAATAATCAGAGGAATCAAATTATTAATTGACACCATAATCCACGGTTACGTCTTATATACCGTATTTGGATGGTCATTCCATCTAATAGGAGCAATATGGGACTCAGTTATTAATCTTCTATTGCACCTAGGTAAACGAGAACAACAAGCAACCCAAGGACTACCAGAAATAACCAACACAGAACCCTCAGCACCGCATTACACAGAAAATCAAAATAATCATCAAGGTAACCATTCCACTAGCACGAACATTTATCCAAGGGATTAACTAACAAATATAGCAAACCATCAAGAAAATACCCTACGTTTCTAAAACACTAACAAGCATGAACTCTATCAACCACGTAGTCTTCCTTGACCAACTCCTTGTTAACGAAGGAAAACCCCCCATCACCTACACCTTAAAACAATACCCCACACACTTTGAAATAACTGCAAATAGCAAAGAGCCTAAGATCACGGGCACAGGCTCAACTATAGAGGAAGTAAAAGAACAAATTGCAACAATAATTTTACAGCTATCACCTGACTTCAATAGACTAACGGATTTACAAAAAATCTGTTCCCAACGCAAACGCAGTCAACCTAAATTTATAACACTAAAAATTAAAACATCTGAAAATAATGTGACATACACTTCCATTTGCGAAGTTAATAACTCCAGGGAAAGAGGGATAGCAAACACGTTTGCCTTATCAAAACTATTAGCTGCACACCAGATGATAAACAGACTCATCTCAGTACAAATCCGCAACGACCTTGCTGACCAGCTTAACAGATTAGATTTAAACAAAACCAACAAAGATTCAACACCTAGCACCTCTAACCATAGACAAAACCAAACTTATTTCAAAAAAATAAAAACAACACAACCACAACCAAAACAAACTTCTTATAACAATACCGTCCCAAAGAGTTATAACAAATGCATGTGGTGTGGGCACAGACAACCAAATCCTTATTACCACAAGTAACTGATCACAGTCGTCAATGGAAAATACCTCTGGAAATGCGTTCGAATACGGGTTACCAGAACCGAGATTCAACAAACTCGTGAATAAAAAAACCTTCCTCCTACCCCTTCATACCATTCAGTACTCAATCGGAACAAAAACACTCAAGCACTCAGCATATTCAATAGGGATGGCATGTCAATTCGCAGGTTTCAACCTATTAAAATTTCTTATATTAACCCACGATTTATGTAATGAGTCAGACCCCACAAACACTCAAAATTACGCACTCACACAAGAAAAAGGAACTCAAACTGATCCAAGACCAAAACTGGTACAATGGAGTAACTCGTGTAGATATTGTTTTCACAAAGAACACACAATCACAGAATGCCTCATGCTTCCAATAACACACATGAAAACAAATCCCTCAAGTGTCCCAACCTATACTATACAAGAACATAATGAACTCCATAAATTCATAAATATCATACGCATGTCTCCCCTACCACGCTTCTAAGGATTCAACTATTAATAACCTATTGCATGTTACAGATATACTTAATCCAACCGAATGCCGAACCTGTAATTTATTGTTTGTTAAGGAACACAGGCAGCAGGATGGTCAAGGCCCACGCAATCATCACTATCATCACCACACTTATAATCCCCTCCATTCCTTCAAACCAAGCACAATCGTATTACATACAAAATCCTTTCCCCGAAAACTCCGGTGTTTATTTTGAACCCTTAGGGAACATTATTATATAACATATTTTCAATTTGAGTTTCAAACCACAAGTCAATATTAGTAGAGGCAAAAATTATTTTATTTTTTGTATTAAAAAACTTAGTTTCTTGAATTATTTCATTATTTTCTAAAGCAGTAAATTTGCAAGCAAGAATCAGATTCACTTTTAAATTAGCGTTACGTTTTAAAGCGTTTTTCAAACGTAACTTGATACGATCCCCTTACTCCGTAAAGGGGTAAAGAGGGGGAATGTATCGTAGAAGGTATGTTATAATTTAGCTCTGAGAAGAGCTCATGGAATATAATTGATTCCTACGAGGAACCCAGAGTTTATGTTTTTAAAAAGAACTGATGGGGATATTTGAAGAAGAATAGGCAGAGTTACACTTGCAGATGATCACATTTATTTGGTCCTGTTTCCTTGAACTGGATCGGAGGAGCGTGTTGGCTGGCTGGTCGAGGCAAGAGCGTGGCAGGTAGTTGCTGGTGGCCGGTCGGACAGCACAGGGCACTGGTCCTTGGTTGAGGCTCGAGTCCCCAAGTCTTAGGCCTGTTGAAGCGTGAGTCAGAGTCCGTCTGACTGAGTGAGCCAAGTAGGCGAGGCTCGTGTGTCTCGTTCGAAGTCCGGGCTGAAGTGTCTCGTTCGAAGATCCAGAACTGAACTGGAGTTGCTAGGTTTGGGCCGGAATACGAAGTGTCGACGTGCTCGGTCGGGGCCGGAGATCGAAGTATTCAGTTAGGGCCAGAGTGCCTCCTTTTATCCTCTGTGCCAGAGAATCGTCACAAATGCTTGGCTTGCCTCCTGCCTCCAACGCTCGACGGACGCTTCCGTCTATGCTCCTCTTTTCCAGTTTTTTTACATTACTAATTAATACTAAATATTTTGTAAGATCTATTAATTCTTATCACGAAACGAAATTTTTAACATACATTTCCTAATTATTAAGAAATTATTATAGAGAGTAGTGATTAATTTTCCTACTTCATTATTAATAATTATTCGATTAATTATTATTTATTCTAGTTATAAAACTATTCATTACCCCTAGAAGTTTAGTTGATTATTAATAATAATTCACCATACTTTCACCCAAGCCAAGCACAATATCAAAGCGTGCGTCAGGGTAAAAACAACCTTGGGAATTTCCCTTAATTAAATGACGTAGGCAGCGTCACCAAGCTTGTGAACTATTATAAAGTAAAATGGGACCAAGCTTAGGATTACCCCTGTATTTAGAATGGCCAAGATTGAACTAAATCTGGCGATTGGGTAAAGCCCTTAATGGGCTCTGCCCATTAGGGCTTTACCCAGGGCATCTTTAAATGCTGATCACTGTTCTTACCATTTTCTAGTGATACAGGTTCTTTTGATTTTCTTTTACTCAGAATGTTATAATCTATTGCGTTGGGGTTGAAAGGTACTAAGCCGCATGCTCTAAAGCCATTTTTCGTTATACTTTCTTCTGGAATAGACTCGAGTACTATTTTTAATACCAGACCAACATCTTCTTTTTTCAACTGTTTTTTGTTGTTTTCATTTTTCCATTTGGGCACTATTTTTTTCCAAGCCTCTTTGAAAGGGTGGAAAAAGGCAATATCAAGCAATATCAATATCAAGTTCTATTTTCTTTTCCCTACAGGATTTCACCAAAGGCATAGTCAGATGAGATGAATGATTGTCTAAGTAAATTATAACGGGAAACTCAATATTTTCTTGAACCAGCCAAGGATAGAATATATTAGTTATATATTCATAAAATGTTTCAAGGGTCATCCACCCATTATCTGAAATTCCAATGCCCCAACCTTTTGGAATATTGGCAATTATGTTTTTTGGTAAGTTCTCTTTATATGAGAACATTACCATTGGTGGGGCTCGAGTCCCTGCTGCGCTGTACATAAATAAAACTGTGATACCTTCTTTGACGTCGCCAGTTATTTTATATGCTGTCAAACTTCCTTTTTTCGTTAAAATCTTACTAGATTTTGGGCACAATAGACTAGGTGACGTCTTATAAAACCCTCGTACCAGTGTCTTCCTGGTCGATTATCAATAAAAAGATTATCTTGATTAGATGTCGTAACATAATTTTCTACGGCGTTTAACAAGTCATCCTTGGTTACAGGAAAGCCCATCGCAGCCCTGTCAAGTATCCACCTTTCAATATTTCCTTCCTCATCAGAATTAAGCACTGGTTTTGTACCACTTTTTTTATCTTGAGTAATAGGATTATTCACTTTCCTTGCAAACGTTGCTGGTGGGAAAGCATACGTTCTAGCAACGGTCCTCATGGAAAGTGATTTGCTTACAGTGTAAGCTTGAATCGCTTTCTTCAAAGCTTCAGGAGTATAAATTTTCATTTTAGATTTTTTTGTTTTCACATCCTTGTTACCAATTGCCACTTGAAACTTCTTTTTCACATTTGTTTTCCCTGACTTTCTTCCTACAGCACCTTTTCTATTTTTTAGCTTTTTTTCATCCAAATTCTTTTTTTTAGTTGCTGCCATTTTTAACAGATGAAACGTAATATCTACAATAATTTTTTTTTACAATTAGTGAGCTGGTCTTGTATAAAGAAAAAATATTTTTAGCTTAAGATTTGATATTTTCAGTTGTCATATTTCAGCACTTACCTGAATATATATATTTGATGAAAATCAAAATCAATTACATATTTATATTTCAATAACACTTGATAAACCGCTATTTTTTATTAAAAAATAATAACAAACGTCACTTGAAATCTTTGTCTCATAAACCGGTGCAGGTAAAAACCATGTGTCCGTGAAGTTTGGAACAGTCCATTCCGTGTTTCATAAATACGGACTTTTCAAATTCTAAGGAACATATTGTGATACACTTAATTTAAAAATTAAATTCAAAGTTTTTGATAAAAAACTTAGTGTATTGCAAACTATAATCTGTAAAAATATAATTCAAATAATCATTGCCCCTTAAAACCATATAAATCTTTAAATTTGAGTAAATAGAAACGTAACGAATTATCGCTCTTTTGTCTCATATTCACGCCCACTATGTACAATTATTGAAGTGATAATTTATTAATTTTTTTTCTAAATTATTTAGTGAGTCAAATTGGTCTTGTAAAATGTTTATTTTCTAATTAGATGTTTAAAATTATAAAAAACATTTTTTTACTATGATATAAGGATTTTTTGTAATTAAAATTGAGATATTATATTTTCTGTTTCATAAAATAGGACACTGTCTTATAATATGGCCTTTTACCTTACATATTTTAATATCTACATATTTTGTTTATGTTCAATTTTATATGTAAATCCATTTTATATGTAATCCACTTTATATGTGTGATGGGTCCACGAACCACGACCAATACACTCATAGACTTGTAGTCTAGAGTCCACATATACTCGACCAAAACATCCTCAGCATTTGGTGAAAGGGACACCACCAAACCAAGAAGACGCAACAGCAAGATCTATTTATGAGTCACAGGTTCATGACTAATTAACTCGTGCACTTAGTAACCTTTTCCATTCGATTCAGGAGTAACTGAACCGTTAACATCCCAGCCGCTTACTGCCGTTTAATGGGCATCCGGACAAAAAACGAATACACGCAAATTTTCTGACATAAAAGACCTACATCGGACCAAATCAGTCAGTTACCATAATACCACCAACCGGGTAATTCGTCAGTTACCATAATACCACCAACCGTGTAACTCGTCAGTTACAATAAGACCAGGAATCGCGTACTCGCCAAGTTAACATCAGGTACCCGCGGACTTATCAGTTTGAAAGTCACCTCGGAATCAGTTTCAATAACGCCGGAACCCTAGTAACTCATTTAGTTCCAAAAACACCAGGAACTTTTGAAGTGAACATTTGTTAATGAACTTTTGAAGTGAACCTTTATTAATGAACTTTTGAAGTGAACCTTTGTTAATTAACTCTTGATGAACTTTTAAAGTTAACTATGCTAATTAATTTATTATGAACTTTGAGTGGATGTTAAGTTAAGTTTGAGTATTCTTGATTGGATCGACAAACATTGTAAGTACGCTACGAATTTCTACATTTCATTAGATCTGCCTCTGAAGTTGAAACTCTCCCTCGAAATACCTCTTTTTGTAAACACTTAATCTCAACAATTATAATTTAATACTATTTCCGTTTTGCTGTAACAATTTATAACCAATGTTAGCCATTCTCAATACATTCCTAATCATTTCGTTAGTTTTGCAACATTAATAACAAATCATTTGAGCATTTGTTAATAGTGAATCTTTTCTTTTTAATAAACATTTTTCTGCAACAAATGTCTAAATAATTTATATGTTCGAAATCATTGTTTGTTGTTTGAGGATTTGTTTATAACAAATCTCTTTTAATTAATATTTTACCATCGACATATTCCAAATTAAATTATAATAAATATCTATTTTCATTTAATAATTATAATCAATGTCCATTTGTTGTAACAAATATCTTTTAATATCTAAATAAACTCAGTATATCAAGGTCAAACCCTGTGTTGTAACATTTCTTAGCTAACCTGTTGGCTATCCTCATCCCGAAGTAGCCTTCTCACGAGGGTTAATCAAAACGAGGAAATTAGGGAAGATAAAAAGGATTTATTTTGATTTTCCTTTAAATAAATATCTTAGACGTTACATTTGTAATCGAAAGGATTGCTTATTCGGCTTTTTCATCGCCGCCGGCCGCAGGTTCTCCTCTAGAGGTTACGTACCCAAACACAAATTTTAAACATACGCGCAATTTTTGAGCTCGAAGCCCAGGAGTGGGGGCCCCCTATTTCTCGGAATTCTTACCCCTAACCGACCGTGGTGGCTCTCTTATGGAGGTTGTACTGTACATACGCCGCGCTTACTTACGATCTGCACACTACCTTGATATAAGTCTACTGATCAACCAAAGTGGGTCAGGAATCCAGGCTCCAGTGTATTCCAATGATACTTTAAAGCAGGTGTACACCTGATTTTTATGGTTTTTATCCTCTCATGTGTTCCTTAAGAAGTACGTTGTCCCCTCGCCTCTCCCAACTCAGGGTGCTTTTTTATTGTGAGTCCTTTATTGCCTCTGACAAACCTCGGTAACTTCTATTTGTTAATACTCTCAATCTTCGCCACTGTCACATTCAATAACAGAGACAATGTTTTTTTCTTGAAACATTCGACTGAGGATTTCAGCTCGTCTGAGAATTTTAGCCAACTATATTGCGTGACATAAATAGTAGATGATTGCAGCGATATGTGAGCAACAACCAACAGTTCTGTTTCCATTAGCACAATCACATGCATACTCTAGTACTGAACGCGACGATCGAGGGAAAAAATCAATGTACAACGCAACAATCAACTTGTTGTTTGTCTGTTAACGAGACCGATCGTGCGCATGTTCTTTTTATAAAAGGATAATTAACGAAACGATTTGATTTTTGCGTAGAAGCATTCCCTAAGCTTGTGCTGACATTGCTCATTTTAACCAATTTTTTAATTAATATTAGAATTTTCTAGCATTTATTTTATTAATTTTTAATTGTAACGTAAATGAACAATTTCATCAAATGACTATATATGTGAGAAGCGGACAAGCTTAGGGATTATTTCTACGCAGACTCCTCAGTTTACATCAGCGGACGTGCATTTAACGTGGTACACTGAATATTTTGAATTTTTTAACTATGAGCAGCAACTCCGATTGAGCTCAAACTTTCACATATTTTTTCACATAATTCAAGGTATTTTCGGGCAAAAAACTGACTGTGTCTCAAGAATTTCCTATTAAAAAAAAATTTTGAAAATTTCGAAAATTTTGTTTGACCTTTCCTTTTTCACTAAAATGTTCCATAATTTTTCCAAAACATGCTTAAACATGCGAAAGCACGTGGTTCGTTGTATTTCTAAAGGTAGGATTCGATTCCTTTTTAATGGTTTAGCCAAGTTATTATTATCGTGTCTTTTATCTTTTATATGATTTTTCCTTTTTATTTATAACTCCTTGGCTAAATCATCTTACTTAATTATATCTGTAATTGGTCTTTTCGTAATTTATAATTTTAATAATTTGGAGTGCCGAAATGTTTAAAATCTAATATGTTATTTGAATCCCTGAATTTTGCGTATCATGTCCTTAATTTATTTTACAATTGTATTATTTTATTTATCCCTCGCTTACCATATAAATAATCTAAATTCTTCCCTTTTCTATTGATTAATATTATAAATTTCTGATTAATTGAACAATGAATTATTTTTAATTCCTTTGAAATTGTATAAATGCTTTTATCAATGTTATAAATTATTTGGAATGCTAAACTCATGTCTATATTACTATAATAATGATGTTTAATAAATTATTGTTATTGTTGAATGTTGAGGGTGGTTTTTGATAAAGTTGTTACGGGATACACTTTACTATGATAAACTTTATTAATATTACTTTTACATATTGAAGAGCAACACTACAAGTCCTCTTACTTAAGAGACAGAAATCAAAAAGCGGTGTATGATCGACGTTCCGCTCGTGGACACCTCTTACACAGTGATTCTCAACTCATTCAATAATATCCAATCATATTCACTTTAAAGATAAATTTACTTACAATTCAACACGCCTCCTTAAATTTATCTTAAATTCATGTATTCTTTAAATTTTTCAAATTTTGTTCTTCCTAAACTCTTAGTAAAAATGTCTGCTGGATTTTCTTCTGATTCTATTTTTCTTACTTCTATTTCTCCATTTAAATAACTCTCATTTACAAAATGGAAATGTGTTTCTATATACTTGGACTTCTTCGTCATATTTCCAAATTTACTTATGCTAATTGCACCAGCATTATCCTCATAAATTCTTATCGGATTTTTGATTATAATTCCAAAATCTCTTAATAAATCTATTATTAATTTAATCTCACTTACACATACTGATAGTGCTACATATTCTGC